>JASKDV010177743.1:0-29600 GCA_032466395.1 Aegires albopunctatus
ACATAGCAAATGTTACGATTGCTGTATTGAAAGGCTGTAATGCCGAGTTCTTGGCCAATCTGCTTTGCTTTTGTGATGACCAGCTCATCGCTCAATGACATATTTTATGTCCTTGCAAAAGCAAACCACAGTGCCAGGGTATCTTCCAGGTCTGCACAGGAAACTGTTTTCAGTCGTGTTCCACTCTGGTTATGGTTGATAGCCAGCCACTTATCTCTAGCTTGCGTTATATTACTTATATCACTGATTGTTGATCTACCCATTTCAAGGGTAAACTTCTCTTCTACAAAATGTGTAGCTCCGCTTTTGTGATCTTTGGGCTATCTTATTTTTTTTTTCATTAACTCGCGCTTCACCTGAAGAGGTATCTCTATTTTTGTTCACTTTGGCGACGACATGTTTAGAGTTAGACATAAAGCGAGCTACGATAAATATCCAAGCTTTAGATCAATAAAAAAAAGCAATTGTGATCATAATTATCAATGATCAAACAGACAATATGATTGGTCAAAACGAACACCTGCTCCATTGCCTCGAACGAAATGGGGTGGAGTCATATCGAGCAGGGACCAACAACTTTTATCTATCTCTGACATCAGCTGATCATAGGTAAAGAGATTTATTCATTCACAAGTTTACGCAATCACCTGTCACAAATGAATGACACGATCCGTGCACTGCAGACAAGGGGAAGACGACGGCTTGTCTGGTATCTTGTCTTGTTATTGCATAGATGTGAGAAAAGTTTGTCTGGTACTCCTGTCTCCAATCTTGATAGAGCCTGGTGTGAAAATAGTGAACAAACGTGAACGCTTGTCAGTGTCCCTGTCGCAAAAGGTGTGAAAAGCGATACTGTACGTTTATGTTTAGAAATGACCAGACAACCAGACAAATGAAAACCAAACATCAAAGAAAATGTTCGGATCAGAGAAGCGAACGTAGCGATTCGCCCCCAACAACGGCCGTTCGGATTTGGAATTCGAATTTCCGGTTTAGCATACTAAGAATAATAACAACAAAATCCGTTTCCAGAAAATCGTTCGGATTACGGAGGGATCCGCATTACAGAAATATGGATTAGAGAGGGTTGACTGTAACACAATTTTCAGAGCATTCTTTCATTAAAAACCATTTCAAACCAAATTTTCATAAAAAAACAAAAAACAATCAAGGTTTAATTTCATCTATAAAATGATAAAATGGCCACATCAATAACAATTGGCATATTATTGCCAGACGCCTTTACTTCTGAAGTAAGAGGATTAGATTAAAATAGGTAGTGTGGATGATGTAATGGTTTGCTTCTGCCTTGATCAGATCTTTTTTACCTTGTAAGCATAACTAACTACATGCTGACACTTTTTCCAGGTTTCTTCTCTTGTTTTCAGAAATAGCAAAAAAAACCAATGATATATTGTCATAAAATAAAGCAAATGCCATGCTTCGTTATATCTTTACTTCTAAATGTCCAAACATTTCATGAGTAAACACCATATCCGAAGGTCATATTATATCGTCTCATATAATATGAAAGACAATGATAATAGACACATATGCATACAAATTTTGCGGTCCCAATGGAAACATTAACAATTATATATACCGGGTATACATATATACTGAGATTTCTCTGTCCTTTACATGAGAATTCTCAAGTTAACCCATCCCTCAAACAGATGATAACCATTATACATTAGTACACGGCTATAGGGGGACTTTTGGTTCCAGGAGATGAATCCCGCTGTAGGCCAGTCCCCGCTATAGGCATGCAAAGGGGAATTATCAGAAAAAATTCTAAACCTACATGATTTTTTCAATACTTCATGTCCTGTGAACTGGAGACGTTTTCTGTCTGATTCGAACTGCCCTTTACTGATAGCTGACATAATGGCTTCCCTGTCTCTCAAAAAAGTATAAAGAGTTCCAGAGGAAATGTTGTGCATATTTGCACTTTAGACTTTACCTTCTTTTCAACTTCGTAGATTATCTCGGCCTTAAATTCGAGAGAAAAGCATTTCCTTTTCAGTTTAATGGAAGCCATCTTTTCTTTGATCTTGTTGCTTGTGTTGTCTGGGCCTAAACATCTAGGCCTATTGTACCGGCACTGTAGAACTGGTGAAGTGGAGGTGTGCGCATCAATGATTGCAAGGAATCGAGAACCAGAATCACACACTACATGCTCTCCTCTTTTTACTCTTTTGGGCTACGCTAGGCTAGGCCTATGACACATCACTTTTGGAGTGGCTCGCGTAGCCTATAACACGTCTCTCCGCACCATCTCTCTCTGTGGCCTGCTTCACCTCGCTCATCAATGGACTGGCCAATCACAACACAGCACCGCTGACTGCTGTTTGGAGCCCGCCTACGTCACCCACCCCAACCTCATCCCCCCAAGTACCGTAAATTAGGTCTAGAGCTCGCTCGATCTCTCCCGTTGTATCCGAGTTGGGGCCTTTCCTTGTCCCGCTGTATCCAAGCACAGGTAATAGAGTTTACATAGTAAAAAAAAGGAGGACTCTGGTAAGGTCCTGCTGTAGCGGGTGCCGCTAAAGCCTTGTACTACTGTACAATCGTCAACTTATAATGACCTTGATTGTAATTGGAACTCTGATATAGCAGTGATAAAGCAAATCCCCATTATACATGTCTATAAGCTTAAGGAACAGATACATGTCTATAAGCTTAAGGAACAGGAAACTGTGCTATAAAGTGCTCAATTAGCGCCAACTCTGCTTTAACAGGGATTCCACCGCTTGATAGTTGCAAGTTGCAAAATCTTAGTATACAAATACACGCTCATGCTATGCATAGAGGCTTAAACATACACCTTCGCCAAAACATGATTGGTTCATTCTCAGTTCTGTTCTTGTTGGGATTGTTAGTATGGAAAGATGGGGGAGGAAAGGGCTAGATTAGCGTTTGCCAGACACAATGATTGCGCATGGCCAATTTGTGTGCTATGATTGTGATGCCATTTGACTGACTTTTACTGGTTTGGATATATAACAGGACTCTCTTATAACAGGAAAAATCTGCTGGTTCCATCAGTCCTGGTATATCAGAGTTTGACTATATTTTTGCTTTCGCATTCTCTATGATTTTTTTAATTTTTATGTCTGTTATTTCTTTTCCTTTTACAAATATTCTTTAGTTGATGCATGGTTCTGATGGTACCATTTTGTCCAAACCTAAGAAGCCAGAGGCAGTAATGCATGCTATGAAGGTTAGTTATACTATGAGAAAACACCCCATTTTTCCATCAAAATATGATTTATACTTATTTTTGGTGTCCTTATCATGCCTTATGAATTTCAGTATTTATGTGTTAGTTTTATGAATTAAAGGGTGAGTCAAAATTATTTTAACACTTGCAAGGAGAAATGGAAAGACAGAATATGAGCTGTCACATCTATCATTCCCCATGAAATGAATATCAAGTCACTAGATTGTGCTGCCAATCATCGATTTTGTGCATTGATCATATGAGTAAATTGATTAAGACGTAGAAGAGATAGTTTGAAAATTTGCTTTGCCATTTCTGAAGAAATCCTTATTTCTTCCATATGACTAATAACTTTAGTTATATTTAACCCTTGTTTTAGGCAGCAGTGTTTATCATAAATCTCCCACAGTTACCCCTTTTTCTAGAGGCCATAAAATGAGAATTTGAATGGCATTTTTATTTTCAAGCATTTCATGATTGGGAAAATTAAGTTCTTTAAATCAGTTTAGAGAAGAATAAAATTAGAGATTTTCATTGCACTGTAACAAATCCTCAGCTTCGACGGGCTGTCCATCTTTTAAAACACCAAAGCATATGAAGTATGATTATTATATACATAGCTGCCAGCTAGTTGGATAAAATTATACTAAGTACGATTTGACCAATCCAAAATACACACAGCGATTGGAAATCTTAATGATTTTATCTTGAGGGAAAAATTCTGCTTCAGCCACTTCCTCCCCATTAACTGATCTTGATACCTTTGATGAAGGTAAGGCAACTTCAATATTACCCATGGCGGTGTTTCTATTTATTGCTGCAGGGTAATTTTCATTTTGAGAATGGGTGTTATGGCCGCGCATAAAGTACGATTTTGGTTTCTGAAAAGTTGGCAGCTACGTGTATATATATTTTTATACTTTATAATCCATTGTTTGTGAATTGTGCTATTCTGTAACTGGAGAAATAATTAAGTGTGTTTGACTATTGCATGTGTCCAATTTTTTAAACCTGCATTTTTTAATATTTTATGTTCGCCCTTTTTTATGATATGACTTAATTTGCATATTTGAGATCAGATTACTCTTCCATTTAAGTTACTTAACTTTGCATCAGCGCAGCATGGATGTGCTGAGGGCTGTTTAGTGATTACTCAAATCTGTCTTTTCTTTTTTTTTCTTTTTTTTTTTTAATTGATGTCACCCCCATGATTTGATCAGGGGTGAGATGTGAATTAGTAATTCATAGCTCTAATGAAGACCATCACAGATTTCTTTTTTATAATCTCTGATTGAAACCTGTGTTATATTATTTCATAGAATCATAAATATAAAGGAGTTGTCTTTGTGTTGTTGCTTCTTTTTTTTTGGGGGGGGGGGGGATTAAGGCCACAACCATGGTGTCAAGAAATTCATAGTTTAAGAATCATTGCAAAAAGATTCATCATGGAATGCATGAATTTCTCTCGTAATTGATGAAATTTAATTACTAAGTTTCAGTGAGCAAAGTTTAGCATGGCATTCAGTGAACAAAGTTTAGCATGGCATGTATTATTATTTTCCAGAAAAAAAAAATGGATCATGGTCGATTAAAGCTCATACATTATTAAGTTGTGTGAAATTATGGTCCAGACACTCTCACCCCTGATTTATGTTTGATTTGAAATGTAGTGATATAAGCATGTCTACATTGTTGTAAGAAAAGGCTTTCATTGACGCTACTCAGGTTCTCCATGTCCATGAAGAATTAGAAAAATTGCCAACTGAAGAGGAGAATTTGGATGATACAGAAAAGGCGATAGTAAGAGAAATGTGTAACGTAAGTGGCTTTAAGAGACAGCTTTTTTACTTTTTTAAAACTTTTTGAAGGCATGATACTTGTAAGGAACTAATGCAATTACTGCTTTTCTGTTGTTTTGAATGTGAAAATAAGCATGTGGTGTTCTTCTTTTATAAGTGGCATTAGCATTAAAGTAATTGAATGTGAATTTTTTCAAGTTTTAGAATACTTTGACATCCTATTTGTTGATTGAGATTGTCCTTTTCCCACACGTGCATGTTTAGATCATTTATGAGGTATCTTTCATTTCATCAGGATGACTTGACTTATAAAATCAATGTCTACTGATCCCTTTATGGGTTATTTATAAGTTTTTCTTCCCCTTCTTTCTGTCCTTCTCTAATGTCGTTGATTTTCTCTAAATGTATAGCACCAACACCTTAACATTTAGGCTATATGAAATATACATTGATTCACAAAAATGACTGCACAATTCCTTATATATTTAGATCACACCGCAAAATGATACATTTCCATCAGTCAAAGGTTTCCAGCGTAAAATAGTGCGTAGCATCAAATGAATGAACAAATTTGGAGTTATACGTTTAGAGAGAAAAAGCGGCCATATGTCATTCTTATCTTTTTCATCTTCCTCACTTTTGAATGGCAACAATAATAATTTTAATCTTTTCAAATCCTGAATTTCTTAATTTTTTGTTTCTATCGTTACTTTCTGTTGTATTTTGTACAATATTTACACAGGAATTGCGTTGTGAGAATAAGGTCCTCCTCATATTATAGCATTCTTTTCATGGCTTTACTTTTTGATGTTGCCTAAACAATTTTTTTATTTCTTTATGGGGCACCCTAGTTTAGAAGAAGACATTTGAGCTGATAATCAAAACATCCCAGGTTTAATTCCCAGCAGGGTTTGATGTAAGATCCTTGGGAAAGGCTTTTTACATACATTTTCAATGCCTTTTTCACATGTAAAATGAATACCTAGCTATATAAGTGCACTTTTAAATTTAACTTTATCTTTCACTGGTACACACTTCTGTATGACCTGGAATTGAAAAAAAGGATTGGGGAATTTAACTGCCTGCTAGGGAACCTGTGTTAAGCACATTTAGTGGGAATGTGCTATGTAAATAAGTAAAAAGTAAAGATTTTTTTTTATAAAGCTTGTTCCCACTAAATGTGCTTAATGCACTTTTACAGTTTCCCTGGCAGTCTTCATCATGTAAGATTGCTCTTTAAAATTTTGAGTTCGAGACATGAGGAATCTGTGTTCCATAACAATTTCTTCATCATGTATCTTAACCATTTCAGGTTGTGTGGAGAAAACTGGGGGATGCTGGAGACATGGTCAGTTTTAATGACTCCTCTGACAGCATCCTGGACCCTCCTTCAATCCCATCCTCAGCTGCCAACCTTCCCTCTCATGGTCAGTCACATTCATTCACAATATCTCAGCCACAGCCTCAAATGGCTAGCACTCCAATGTCCTCAAACTTAAAGACTGTATTCAGTGATCCTTCCTACGGCAATCAAAAGTATCCCCCTGAGAGACAAGGAAGAAATCAACCACCCCTCAAACCCTCTCAAGCTTCCAATCAGCCCCCTTATCACCAACCATTACCTCATCATCAAGGTGATCCCCCTAACCAGAGGAAAAATACTTTCACCAGTGTTCATGAATCAAAATCTAACAAGCCAGATGATCAAATCAAAGAGGAGCAAGACAGGATAATGAGAGCTTATCCATTTTCTATGCCCCAGCCATTTCCAAGACCAAGCAGCCAGCCTCAACAGCGTGACTTTAAACCCATGCCATCCCAACAAGCTTCATCTCAGCCAGAATCGTATTTGCCACCTTCATCAGAAGAGAATCTTCCGCCCCATTTTCAATCTCACAGACACCGCAGACATCATCCACAACAACCACAGCCGCAGGTTTCACAGCAGCAGCAGTATTTTCATCCTCAAAATCCATCAAATGTCCTAAACAAGTCTCACAGCCCTATTACTGATAGGGCACATTCTCAAATACCAAGAACCGACCTCTCTAGCTCGATGCCAGCCAGTGTTCCATACCATTCTAATGTCCCTTATCAACCCCCTCAGCCGCTTAGTAGTTCCCAGGAGTATCCTCATCACCCTGTACGTTTGCTGGAAGCTCCAGGCTCACAGTCTCACCGAGGACCTGATCCAAGAGTTTCCAGAGAGGACAATGTCCAAAACTTGAACAAACTTGAGCCCTTAAGCTCTCACCAGGAAAGTAATTTCTCAAGGAAAGATGGAGCCATGAGTGAGCCAAACGTTTCAAATCCTGCTATGTTTAATAGAGGAGGGAGGGAGATGACAAACGACATGAGAGATACTGCCTCTTCCAGCCAGATGATTTTAAGACCTGGGGGAACAGAACACGATAGAAAGGGACCATCACCGCAGCTAAAATCTTCGAGGGGTCATGCCACGGATAGTGGCTCTGCTCAGCATTTAACATCTCGCCAAATGGTGCAAAGTCAACCTTACAATAAATCTGGAAACATCACTCATTCAACACAGTCAGTCAAAGGTGGTTTTCTTGCATACCCTCGTTCTGGTCCACCTGGGTCGATTCCAGCTTCAATCCCTCCTCACTCATTGAGCTCTAGAGCCCCAGGAATACGGTCAGATGGCTCTAAAGTTTATCAACAGCAGGAATGGAGACAGACTTATCTCGACGATAGCGACACTCTTTAATAGCTTTGCATTTTCAGGGTTTGTTGCGGTAGTCTTCATTCTAATTTTTTACAACTGTTGAAGCATATTGCCCTCTTCAGACAAAGTTATCATAGACGATATTTTAGTCCTTTGATACATTTTCAGTTTTATGATTACACAGACCTGCCAACTTTCCCGGATTGCCCGGGAAATTCCTGGATTCACACTTCTTTTCCCGCCTTCCCGGTTTTTATCGAATTTTCCCGGATCCTCAATCATGGAATTTGCTAATGACTTTTGACCGAATTATTTTTTTAACGAAATTGCGAAGTACGATAAACTGACATTGATTTTAGACTGCTTCCGCTTCCCCTTAGTTTGCTTTACATACTGCTTTGTTTACTTCCAGCCCTTCTAGTTGGATGATCTCACTACGTTGGTTGTTGAAAGCTTGTGGTGGATTTTTTATTTATTAACGATTTTAAGGATTTCCTTTCAAATGTGATTTTTCTTTCACTGGATTTATTTGAGAAATGTTCTTGTTGGTAAGACTATGACCCTAGTTTACAGGCCTATCGTTTTTTGTTTTGTTTTTTCTCTATAGCGAGTCATAAGTAGTGTAGGGTAGCCCTGCGCCTGGTGATCAATCAGTCGTCATTGTCATGAACCTCGATCTAGATCAACATCATCAGTCGTTGCATATTGCTTAAACTTTATCTACTCTAAAATCAACTTAAATATGCAAGCCTATTAAATGGATAACTATTTAGATCTAGATTCTAGATCAAATCATATTTTGCAGTAGACCGGTAAACTAGGGTCTTATTTTCTTGTATTTTATTCTAGAACTATAAAAAAGAGACCGAAGTTGAAGACATTGTTGAGTTTAGTTTTGTTTTTTTGTTTGTTTTTTTTTAAAACTGGTTTTCTATTTTATGTTGAAATTTGTGCATTACCGTCTCTCTCTTTATGTTACTCATTGACCTCGGAAGATTTTCTTTCTTTTTGATTTTGAAAAGTTGGCAGGTCTGATTACACTAAACACGTAGTATCTTGAAATCAGACCAAATGACACATTAAGTATTTCTGATTTGAACAGATGCATTGATTAACAAAAAAGAACATGTTTGTTTGAAATAATAGCTCAATTTGGTTAGCTTCAAAATATTTATCATGAGAATTGGTAAGAAAGCAATTGTGCAATTTTTACTCGCTTGCTTTTGTCATTTATCTGATGGAATTCATGACTGATTTGTCTTTCTTCCCTACCAGTTTGAGAAAATCAAAATGCTTATCTTTAACTTATTTATTTTATAATCATCTATATGAACAAAATGTTAAGTGATAAATGCAGTGAAAACTTTAACGCAAATCTAATTAGAGATAATAAAATATGGTCATTAGGATTGGTTTACATCTAAATTCATGTAATGATAGGCCTCAGATTTAGAGAGATAATCACAATCTGCTTGCTTGCAGAGTTTTCACATCTTCACCCAAGAGAAGCTAATGATGTTACTTAAGCAGGAGTATCATAATTAATAACAAATTCACATGAAAAGCTTTGGAATCAACACAATCTGTAATCTCATTCTCTTCTTTAGTCAAAGACTTTTCACCAAACTTGACTATCTCATAAAAATGGAAATTTCCATTAAAAAAGCCAAGATTTCCTGCCTAAGTCACTATGCATTCAAGCTAGGCACTGTATTTTGTGCCTGCACTTTTTGAAGGTGGATCGGCTGAGTTTCTAATAAAAGGTTGAGCTTTATTGGGTTTACTGCATTTTAAAACTTTGTACTTGACAAGAAACATGAATTTGTAAATATTTCCATATTTGGAAATCTTTCATACATTTTGATATGTGTATTGTGTTAAAGTACTGAATTCTTTTCTTCGCCTCAAATTACCTGTTTCAAATTAACTTTTGATTATATTAAAAGGAAGTTTGAATGCTCATCACTTCTTGTATAACTTTGGCATCAACATAGGACAGCTCAAGCCCCTAGTTGGAGAACTTTTGAATTAAGAAATATTTTAATGATTCAAAAGTTTTAGAAAACATGTATATAATTAGGTGGCACACTGATGTTTTTTATGCTTGAAGTCTGTTATTACTATTACAAATTTCATTAATTTTGTACAAATCTTGAAACTAGATCTTGTTGATAATGTTGCCAAAAACTAAATAATAATACCAGCTGTGGTGCTTTAAAAAAATTTAAAAAATGAAAGAATTTTGCCTAAAACCATTTTGTACTTATTTTTGTATAAATATTAAGCATTTTTTATATAAAAAAATAGAATGAAATTGTATTTAGTCAACTCAAAACTTTACTTTTATATCCCATAATCATCCCAAATGTAAATATTTAGAAATCATTTGAATGGACATGGTTGCACAATGTAGATATTCTGTTGCATAATTTTCAAGTTATACTTAGTTATAATTCTCTTTTGGGCATTAAAATGACATGAGGGGGAAAAAGATTGATTAATGATAATAGAGCATAACGTTTCTTTTCCATTCATGAAATTACTTTTGATAGTTTCATTAAGCATGTATCTTTTTCTTTGGTTTAGTTGAATGACCAGTAAGGCATGGCATCGACAGCTATTATAGTAAATCTTGTCAGATGCGCAGGGCTATATCACAATATTGCCCCTGCCGGGGGTGGCATTTGAAACCCTGAGATAACTGATTATGGTGGACTTGGCTGAGAATGAATTAAGTAAAAACTTGAGTTGGACTATTAAGATTTTTCTTATTACTTAAGATATGCAAATGTCATCTGCAATGTTATTGCAAAATGTTTTTAAATATAAGTACTGACGTATAAATGGACATCTGAAATATACCTTTTCAGGAAGAGAGAATCATGGGAAAGAGTATACTTTCAAATTAATAATTGTTTTCTTTCTCAGGAGTCTTTGTAGTTCTACAATAGGATTAATGAATATGTCTGGAATAATCACCCACTATGTTTTTGCTCATACTCATTCTATTCTGCTTGTCAAATTCTTTGTTCTTTTCCAGAGCAAAGGCCTGCAAAGATGATTTTATTTTTAGCTTAGATTATGTATACATTACAGGATTCACTTATCCCACAAAAACAATGTTCAGCCCATTACCGTTGCTGCTATCATAGCGGTAGAAAAGGCCTGGATAAGTATATCTGCAAAACAATCTGTCATAGTATAGAAATGGTAAAATTCACTCATGATAGCTAGTGGGTATTGTTCCAGTTTACAAGTATCTGTGAGCAAAGTTAATCTGCATTAGGCTGAGTTTGCAAGTTTGCTTTTACTTTGAGAGATTTTTTCTGTATTAGCCCATCATTATGGTTCTGCCCTTACTCTCCAGAATTTCTTTCTTTAATAGAACAGTGATCTAGCAGTTTCAGATAAAGTTTCAATAAGTTCTTACTAACAGTAGGCTTCTAGATATTGTCCCTGGTTATAGATATAGCAATTTTTGATTCAAGTCTTGGCCAATCAAAGCAAAGCAAAACCCTGGACCATGACATTCTCCTGACAGTTGAAAAAATTCTCTTTAATTTTTTTACTTTTAGACAAGAAATAATTTGCTCACATTTTCAGACTCAGACTTATACAGGGTACAATTTTCAATGAATCATTTAACATAAGCACTTGAATTTGAGTCATTGGTTGTGTATGTATTAAAATTGAATATAAAATATGTTAATTATGTGATAGAAATATTTTATGTCGTATTTGTATTATTATTATTATTATTATTATATATTAAGTGCATTTGTTTGTCAGAACATTTTGACTTGATATCTGATTAATATTAACCAAGAAATAGAAAAAGGCGATATGCTAAGTACTACATTTGACTGTGATTAGACTATGCAACTGCTTATAATATATATTTCCCAAATGTTGCTTGGACTAGGTTGTCGTGTTTCTTCCATCATTTTGAGACTTAGTACCATGAAATGGTGTTTTGTCCAAGAGCAGCTGTTTCATCACTTATCTTATAGTTTTATGTCTATAATACTATTACACATCCATATTTTTTTCACTCCCCCCCCCCCCCCATCATTTATCAATTTATTTATTTGTGATTATTCTATGGTTAAATGTAGCTCATTTGTAATGTCAATTTTGTTTTGTTTAAATTGCATAATAGACACTGTTAAACTGTTTCTCAAGTGATGATGGATAATTTTGTGTTACAGGTATTATTACGTCTAAAGTATGACTAAATAAAAATATATTATCTAGATAACAAAACTTTGCTCTAAGGCCTCGAGTCTTCAGCATTCATACAACATACGGAGTCTTCAGCCTCCATACATACCGCACAGAAAATGTATGGTTGCGCCTCACAGTATAATTCACAGCAGGCAGACTGCGAGTTGAATTTTTTTTTTATCCAAATGGTGTCCAGCCAAGGGCCCCTGTTTCTCCTTTTTCTGGCCAGACAAAAATCCAGTCTGTATGGATGCTGTGGCCACATGGCCTAAAATAAGACTATTTTGGAAAGGTTATGTTTTCATTTTCCAGGTGTTTGTTGTTGCATTGTTGTTTTTTTAATGCAGATATACGTACCATAATATTTTTTAAGCATCGTTTTACTCCTGAAGTTAGCATTGTATTTAATGTTAGCATATATATTATTTGATTGGAAATACTTTGTATTTCAATTTGCTAGAATCTGGAATGATAAGGCAGCAAAGTTTATATCTACATATAAGAAAAATCTTGTGTTGTGTTATTTTTGTGAGATCTTTAAAAGGGTGATTATAATGTAAATATTTTATCAAATCTCAAATGTGATGCAAAGTATATTGTTTACAAAAATCTCCAGAATGGGATTATTTTCCTGTATTTTGTTAGAGAATAAATTGCAAATGATGCAGTATATATTATTATGCTCTAGCTTATTCATTTTGTGCATTTAATTTGTTTTGCACAGCCTTTTCTCATCATTTTTCACATCTGTACACAAAATTAATAGGAATTGTACTTATTTACCTAGTCTTGTTCCTTTTCATCCTACTCTACTAGCATCGTATATTCTCAAACACATTGTTGAAAATAAATTTAATCTTTTTCAATAAATAGAATCCACAGCATGTTTGGATGTGTTTTTCATTAATTTATTGATATGAATTTTGAGTTTGGTATGTATACCTATTATCTTTGTTTTTGTCATCCTCTTCTTCTTGTTCCTAAAATTCAGTGGCTCTTTCTTCTTCTTTCTTGCTGTTTCCATTTTTAAAAATAATGTCCAGTCTGTTATATTAACGTCTTTCAGCAGAAATGAGTTCGTTACTGTCCCAAATACAGTGAAACCACTTAAATCAAATTCCTTGGGATATGATGGTGACTTCGAATTATTATTATCTGTTACTGTTACTGTTAGAATTACGATTTCAATCAAAGGGAAATAACTGGGTTCCATAAATTATTAGGCCAAATATCACCAAGTCGTTAGTCTTCGATCAATATTGCAAGGTCTAACCTGGCTGGCAAAAGTTTGACCACTTAGTTGCAAGGCTTGGCATTTTATTGATTTATGCCACCATATATCAATATTATTAATATTAATAAGTCAGCCTTGTATTACTATGAATAGGGCCCCAAGTTGGGATGGAATCAAGTTGATGGATGGTTGAGGCTCTTTAATAGTCATTACTACCTTGAAAATGAAAATTATGACTGTATTATAATCCAAATCAGGCCAGAAATAATTTGAATTAACCAAGATTTTTTAATAAAGCCAAATAAGAAAGTTCGAATTATGTGGATTCCACTAAAAATATAAAAAGTTGTCTGTGATTAACAACACACATATGCACTGCTTAGCCATGATCTTGACCACTTGACACTGATTCTCCTTGCCAACAGCAACATGCAACACTAAGAAGAAGACTGGCAGCCTGTTGGGCAAAAATACAGTTTTTGGACATAAACAACAAAATTGTAATTTATCATTTAATCATATTTTGTTGTGTATTTGTCTTTTCTTTTATCTGTGATATGATATCTAGAATTAGATCTGCTTTGTGGTAGAGGAGAGGCAACCTTTATTCTTGATTTGGCGCATGAACTACCCGTATATTCTTTAAATCCAGATTTGCTTCTAAATGGCCTGATATTGATATCACTTGAACCAGGCAAGCAGATTGATACCTAGAGTGATGCATTGTCATTGTTGCCTAGTTTTGTTAACCATACTTCTACTTCTAATTATAGAAGTAGTTATATAGGCTAACTTCCAATTTCAAGGGCCTTGGAAGGCAAGAATCTGGATCTCTACTTACCAGGATTAAAATCTAGATCTAACAAATGACCTTCAATTTCATGAAAAGGGATTAAAAATCTAGATCTAGTTCTAAGGGAATTTTCTATATATTGATTGTACTCTACATGGGCCAAGAATGTAATTACATCTGGGAGTGGTGGTAATGGTGTTATTTCACCATGATGATGATTACGCATGCCATGGTTGAGTTGGACAGAAATTATCAATTTTCTAAAGCGAAAGTGCAAAGTAGTACTTCTTTCTAGAGGTCTAGATGATTGCAAAATAGGTAGGATCAATCATATTGTTGGGTTATTTTTAGAACCATAGGACTGCAGTTTTAAATTTATAAGAATACTCAAGTTAATTAAAAAGAAAAACACCTTTTTCAATAAAGGAACCCAAGTTACCCTTGAATCAATCCACCAAAAGTCAAAAGCAGTTTCTTTTTAGATCTGCCAGTCAATCTCTGCATGAGCAAATGTGAAAAATTGATTGATTCAAATGCCAAAGTAGCACGATATCTCCCTTTTCTTTTTTATTTTAAATAAAGAAAGGAATACCCTATCAGTATGATAACAGTATTTCGGTGCTACTATAGCATGAGGTCTATCTCAATATTCATCTATCCAGGCCCCTATGTGTATTATGTACGGTAGATTTGTTTACAAAATTATTGTGCTTCTTGCATTGTAAATGAGCCAAAATACATGTTTAGTTTTAGCTTTTCCTTTAATACACTCTTCACAAGTGCATTTTTACTGAATCATCAAACAATATTAATAAGGAAATGGGGGATTCACAACACCACAACAAAATCCGGCTGAAAATCGTTTATCGCCTAGTGTTAGAGATTCACGGTGTTACCGTCTGTTGACTTTTCAATAATGACAGCATTTATTTTTTGTATTTATAAGAATACATATTAATAATAACCAGAGTAACAATATTTAGAAATAAGAATTAACAACACATTCTGTGTTATAGTGTAACAAGAACGTTTTGAGTTACGAGAGAGGGAAAAAGAAAGAGAGAAAGGGTACCAATGACCACAACGACTCTAACCTGGAAATCTCCAAATACTGTTACTGTTACTGAAGATGGTTGGAACAAACGATTACTTACTTAGCCCCATTCAAATTGACAAGGCAAGATTTGCTGGTTGACGGAAGTACAACTGAGGAAGGATGCTAATGGAGACAATGCTCCTCTCTCAGTAGACAGTGATGCAGAGCAAGAAAACAACGTAAATCAAGGGAGTTGAATTGCCAGGCCTTTAGATTTTGGTCTCACACTATATTGAGGCAGACCGTACGCAGAAACCTGAGGTAGACCTCATGCTACGGTCAGGCCTCTCTAATCCGAACAACTTCGTTCCGGCAATTTGTTCAGATTACAGAATTTTCCGGATTAGGGAATTGCCGACCAAATGTCAAAGTGCATTTGTACATTGCATAATCATTCAAAGGGGGGCCTCAGAACCTATAGTTATGTAAATTGGGTGTATTTTAAGTGGAACCAACTACAATTTACACATACTTGTAAATACATTATCTCTGGCCAAAACAATGAGAAGACTTGATCGAGAGTATTTTACACCTATGCCATTGCCTCGAACGAAAGCGGGTGGAGTCATAGTGAGTGGTTTACGCAATCACCCATCATAAGTCACACAACACATGCACATGGTGCACTTGCATCCTAGACAAAAGACAGATGAAGACTTTTCTGGTTCCTTGTCTCGTTATCACATAGATTAGATGTGAGAAAAGTCTCGATTCTTGATAGAGCGTTGGTACGAAAAAAGTGACTAAACGTGAATGCGCGGCTCAGTGTCCCTGTTGGAAAAAGGTGCGAAAAGCAGTACATTTGTGTTTAGAAATGACCAGACAAATGAAAATCAGGCTTATTAATTAAGATAAGTCCAGTCTGTTGCTTTTGATGTGGAGAGAATGTTCGAATTAGAGAAGCGAAAGTAGTGATTCGTCCCCAAAAACAGGTGTTCAGGTCCGGAATTCAAATTTCCGGATTGGCATACTAAGAAATAATAAGAATAAAATCCGTTCTCAGAAAATTGTTCGGATTACAGAAGTCCAGATTAGAGAGGCCTGACTGTATTTTGAGATAGACCTCACACTATAGTAGCACCAATATTTCATATATATATATAGGTCTTCCTGTACCAGATATAAGACCATCTCATTTAATTATGCTGCAGTATTAAAAAATAAAGGAACAAGAAAACATTGAAAATACTAAATACATTTTATCACTTCAATATTAATGAAAATAGATGTAAATCTTTATTGAACAAAAGTTTGTAAAGAAAGTCAAGATGAAACTAGAACCATTGCAAATTGTACTATGATAGTCATTTACATCATTATTGAACACCAAAAGTAATGTTTACATGCAAATAAATATCACTATCAATTAAAAGTATCACACAGCACTACACAAATCATAGATAAATTTATTTATTTTCATAATAATGAATTTATACTTCACGTATAAAAACTGTTGAATAAGGCTGCAGATATACTAAGCCTGTCAAACTGTTGTCTTCAAAATGAAGACAGTTGAATGGTACAAAACAATGAATATCCTGCGCTAGCTATTTGTTGCCTTCATCATAATGTGTAAGCAAGCAACAAGGCATAGACCCCAATCAACACAACGGTGCTCTCAATGGTGAGCATTAATCAGTCTTCAATCTGGCTGTCCTCGTGCCTGCAAGCTGGAGGCACTATAACTTGTTTGTCCGTCAAGACTCTATTTCATTTGTAATTAAGGCCTGTTCTGTTTTTATCCTTCAAACATCAGTTTGAAAACAACAGTCGGACAGGCTTAGTACATCGGCGGCCTAATACAAACCCAATGAAATGCTTTGTCAATAAAAGCCATATTTATTTAATTACAATTTCAATTTCAGTTGAAAATAAATATAAAGCTATTTGATTCTGAAATTGGGATTTGAGATTTGCACAAGTAAAAACTGGATTAATTTTCCAAACAAATAACTTCAATACACAAAGAGATATTAATATTCTTCAAAACCCTGTCAAAAATGTGAAAACCAAAACTTGCTTTTCATGAAGGTCTACTGATAAAAAATATCAAATTTGCACAAAAATCAAAATCCTTTTATTATTGTGCTACAGAATGTCAGAATTGCAAATGTTTATTATATATCAAGAATTCCTTTCTACTCAAATAGAAATAGGGAATTAAGGTGAGAACCCATTTCATTGATTTCTTTGCAGTAGGTCTATGTATTTGAAATCTTTTTCATACCTTACCTCACAATTTACAATCTGAAAATAATAATAAATATACACTAGAAACCAGTTAAACAAAGTTGACAGCTGGATAAAGGCTATACAAGTCATTTATACTTGGCTTGATAGTTCATTGTTTTCTAAAAATCTTCTCACTGCTATTAAGCGCATTTAGCATTATTCAAAATTATTGTGAATCTATTCGTAGTCAACGTTGAGTTAGGAATATAATGTTTCTGACAGATTTCAGTTTTGCTTGTTTTTTTTCCTCTTCAATCTCTTTGAAAACTTTTATGTCAAAGTTCAGGGAATAGACTATGCAGTGTGTGTTTATTTTACTTTTAGAAATCTTGTATTGTCAAATCGAGGATAATCTTCAATATAATTCTTGTGCTGGTTTATTGCATCTCTATGCAATGCTCAATTCAAATAGCATGAATTGAGTACTGATGGCCTACACACAGCACCTATTGCTAACATACTTGATGCTTCGCACACTCCTTACAACAAGTCAACTAGCCATCCTTCATGGCCTATAGCCTAGTTAAAAGTTTAGAGCAGTGGAAACCTGCTTGGCCCTAACACTTACACTAATACTCACCAACATTGTGGCTGGAGAAGGTCAAAAGCATCATAAATTAAGTCAAAATGTGTTTGGTTTAGCCATACCAGGGACCCTGATGCTTTTGGTTTCTTGAAAGTTTAATAACATTAATATAAAGAGAAAAGTAGAACACTTTCGATTTCTTTTCAGTTTAGCAGTTTCACTATATTTCAGTTTAAAAAGGTTTCTACTGTATAAGTTTTTCTTTTAGCAGGTGTGCATCGTGCCCAGAATTAGATCTATCATCACTAAAAAATACCTGTAAAATAAAATCTTCAATTTTGTCACACCTCAACAAGATGACAGGTTATACAACTTTTAACCAATACTTGTATATAATGTAGTATCAGAAAATTAGTTATTTGTCCTCCGGGTAGTGAGATGAAAATATATGATTACAACCAAAATAAATGGTAAGAGTAAGACACTTAAGTAAAAACTAAAAATAAATTTTGATACCATTGGTTCTGATTATTTTACCTGAGAACATTACAGGATTTATAATTGACAGTAGGGTTTTGATAGACAGATGTGGAGAGATGCCTCTATGAAGGGTACTTGATTTGTAAAAAAATGTATAATGAGAGCAATTTAAGCAAAAATAAATTTTGAATTTTGATTTATTATGTTGAGATGGAGACTGAAACAATCAGAAATGTTGCCATTGAATATGAATCTAGTCAGATGCATTTGGTCTAATATTATAATGATAAAGAAATTAAATCAATACACATCATATCTGTTCATTGAGTGTAATCGTTTCATATAATTATCATTTAATTTGGGCATTCCTGAAGTAATAATAGTGGGAAAAAAAAGGAATAATATTGAACAACTATAATTTTATATGTAAAACATAACTCACATTGTACTTTCTATAACTTGTAAAAATTTCATTTATGACTAGTTGTGAGCCAAAATATTTTGGGGATTATTGATTGTATGTGAGTTGACTATTTTAAACTCACTTTGATTATTTTTATCAATCAATAGAGATGGCAGCTACATTGAAGAAACTTGATAAGTGATAATACTATGTGCCTCTTCTTTAACAAGTTTTTCCTTTTTCCTCTTTCTTATGAATCAATTTTTCATTACAAACATCAATGAGTGAAACAGTGTGTAATAACAAGAAAAATGTCACATTTTGATACTTCAAATTAAGGAAACAGATGATATAACAATGCAACAAATGCTCTATAATTGAATTTGTAAAAGATGATGTTATTACACTATTACAGTAATCCAAAGAATTAAAGCACATATCCAATTTTCTTGTTCTCTCCAAGACACTAAGAACTGTTGTAGACAAGAAAACTTTAAATCATTTAAAATAGTAAGAAGGCATATGTAAATCAAATTGATTTAGATAAAACTGTTTCTTTATCACATAAGACCATACAATCTGATAAAAGTACACATAGGATTATATTATAAAGTTATGAATGTGTATAAGTGTAAATTTCATTATGTATAAATACATTGAAAATCAGGAAATGAAGTGCATATCTTGGACAATGAGGACAGTTTGAGACATTTCAAGTAAACTTGTGGAAATTGTAGGACAGTAATAAAAAGAAATATATCAAAGTCATCCAATTTAGCTCTATTTATCAAGTGCTCATTATTTAGCAAAATGATTGGTGATTGAAATTAAATGCAAATAGCAAATTAATAACTTAAGAGAGGAATTGCTTAGATCTAACTCTAGAGGTTAAAAAACAATTATTTTTTTTGGCTAATTTTTACCATAGAAAAAAAAAAAGGCTAAAAAACTTAACATAAAGTCAAAGATAAATTTATGTATCTCAAAATAGAAAAGCAAAGGAAAATAATATTTTCCGCATTAGCTTATGAAAATAACCTAAATCATATATTTTAACAAAGAAAATGCATCTTTTAATACTGTACATTAACAGTGCCATTCTATTTTATAAATTTTATCATAAAACACAAAGAAAATATGATGAGAATGGGAAAACAACAATATAACTGACATTACTGACTAACAATTTCATTGCAATCAATTCTTTAATTTGTGTCAGACCCTTGAATGCTTTTACTGAAATGAGATTGTGCATTTTAATGGAGAGCAAAAGCAATAATTGACAAGCATGAATCAAGTTGAATATTAACTGAGAAAACGAAGAAAAAAAAGGAAGAATAACTGGAATGTGATAGACAAAAAGAAAAAGTATCTGAAAATGTTTAAAAACATATAAAATAAAACTGAAAGAGAAAAGGAAATCATTTTGAGGCTAGTATTATACTTGATTAAATCCTACATTTGGAAATTGTATTCAAAAGAAAAAAGAAAAATTCATGTCACATAATAAAAAAAAGAAAGTGAAACTTTTGATCCACATTTTCCTTAGACTAAGTGTTAGATCTTCTGATTACAATAAATATATTTTTCCTCATTACATACCTTTTGATGGCGCCGACAATTTTATAAGCTGAGATTTTATCATTTTAGATTAAGTTTTGTTTAGTGATGCATTCATTTTTTATTGAAAAATGCGATGCTTTATGGAGAAAAAAAAATGCGATGCTTTCATAGGAAATTGACGCAAAGTGGCAGGCTATAAATACAAAGGCCTTGAAAAGCAACACAAGGAAAAATACTTAAAATTGAGATTCTATTGATAGACTAATCTTCTACTTCTTGCAAATGGTCATTTATGTATAAATGACTATAAAGTTGAAAACCCTTCATTGATTCGAGTTAGTTTTCTTACATTTTGTCTCCATGTATGCCATCCATCTATTGCAATCACTATAAATTTAGACTAATCATGAGAAAAAACCTGCCTAAACCTACACTGACCACTGGAAAATCTGCAAATCTTATTGAAACAATGTAGGTTATATTATAATATGTGTAAAGCACTTCTTCCACAATGAGTCTCAATCAATGCAATATACAATTCTCACGTAACATAAAAAAACTTAAAGCAATTTTCTCACTTTTTACCATGTTCACTTGGTTATGTTCAAATTGCAATAATTCATGATTGTGTTGGATGATTAGAGAAAATTAATAATTGCAGAAATCAGATTTGAAAAGACTTTCTACGAGGTATAGTCTAAACTTAATTTGTCAAATATCCACTGGAACATCGAATCATAATTGATGAAAAGTGCTGCTCTCAACATAAAAAAAAAAAATTAGAAAAAAAAATTAAAACATCAAAAACTCAAAAGCAAACACAATGAAACCAAAACCCCCCCCCCCCCCCCCCCCCCCAAAAAAAAATGTAATAAAACTAATGTAACACATTGTCGATGCAGTGTATTGATAAAAAGGTGAGTAGTGTTTACACTATTCTGATGGTTCCAATTATTTCAGGGAATATAATGTCATGCCAAGATAAGGTATATTTTAATGTAGCCCTGAATATCTGACAGGGTTTACATAGAGAACTATCATGCTATGTTGGGGAAACTTTTAAAGATGGTGAGGTGTAGTAAAGTAATTATTTTGTAATATAAATATGATGAAGAGATCAACCAGAAAAATCAATATATCTTTCTGATTTTGAGTGAATATGGTGGTGGAAAAATCAATAACACATAAAATAATACTCTTAAAAGTAAAACAATATTCTGCAATGGCACAAATATAAAGAAAAATATATATATAAAGACAAACGGATCATAAACAAAATAATTTTCAATGTCCTGCAAAAGTATCTAAATATAGATTAATCTATCTCTATAATTATGATAATTTGACTGTCTTCATGAATCATTTATTAATACATACACACACAAAAAACTACTGCTGACTTTAACAAAAATTATTAACAATTTTGCGGAAATGAATCAATTGCTTTTTCAAGTTTTAATAACATTAAATAAACAAGGATTGCTTTTTCAAATTTAAATAACATATATTAATATCAGATGAGTGAAAAAAATAAATCCTGAATTTGAAATTCTATATTTATCATTATCTCCTGATCTAATTAATTAAACTTCCCACTCTTAGAATCTATTTATTGTGTAGACTTTCTGAGAATATCATTAAAATATTTCAACAAGTTGAAAACGTTTAATGAATTGAGAATACAATATTTTACAAGTATTAGTAATACAGTAGTTTTCACGAGAGTGCCCTCCGACTGAATGCCTATTTCGCTTAAGTGTCCGCTTTTCCATCGAAACAGAATTTTTTCAATCAATTTCATCACTCTAAGTGCCTGCCCGCTATAAAGCTCTTTCGCCTAAGTGCCCGCCATTTCTGGATCATGTCACTTCAAAACGATAGCAAATGTCAACCAACGTTTGATACTTTGTCAGCGATCACTTTCTAAGGCTAGCAAACGTGCGTTATCGCTTAATTGCATACTTAATCTCACCCCTTTGTTACTATCGGCAAGGTGAGATATCACCATGTGCCCACGCTCCGATGACAGGTTGACTCTGCAATAATGAACATTTGTAACTTCTACTTATCAGCCAATCAAATGCACCGAAGTAGCTAAGGAGGCAGGGCAATAATTTGGACTTGTGCAGGCATGTTCAATAATCCAAGTCTACAGATGTTCATGTACAATAGACAATGCAATCAAAGCTCACCAGGCACCACAAAATGATCTCTGGCAGTGGACAGAGGGGATTTTGATCTTTTCGTTGAGGGCAGCGTGCGGTGTAAATGTAAGAGAATTTAAAAATGAGCAGTCATTGAGAAGAGGCTAACGAGATGTTCGACTTCGCGACCGAAATCAGTTGGCATACGTCTCCAATTTTTATGAAATGCACACAATTCTAAACCGTGGACATCAACAATCACAAAGATTCGAAATGATTTCTAAAACGTTTTTTACGTTAAAAAAGAATTTAGCAAGAAGCCGACAATTTTATTGGAAAACCCAAAACAATGCATGTTTACTTATAATGCAACTGATAATTGATCTCTTGCTCTTCCCCCTTCTCATACTCTCTCTCCCCTCTCTCTCTCTCTCTCACATACAAACACACTCACCCTATCTCTCTCTTCTCTTTCTCTCTCTTTCTCTCAACCCTTCCATGCCTCTCTCTAACCTTTTCTCTCTCTCTTTGTACCCTTCACTTTCCATTTTCCACCATTCCCCGTCTATATTTCTCTTATTCTCTATGTGTTTCTGTCTGCCTCTGTGTGTGTGTCTCTCTCTCTCACATACACACACGCCCTATCTCTTTCTTCCTCTCTCTCACTCTCTTCACCCTTCCAAGTCTCTCTCCCTCTAGCCCTCTCTATCTCTCCACCTTCACTGTTCCCCATCCTTTCCCGTCTATATTTCTCTTATTCTCTCTTTCCGCTCTCTCTCTGTCGGCCTCTGTGTGTGTGTCTCTCTCTCTATGTGTCTGTATGTATGTACATTTTGTTTGTAGTACGTATGTATGTATTAATTTGAATATAATGAAATAAAATAATGCTGAAAAATTAAATAAATAACGAGAAAGCCACGTTTCGGAGCTTTATATACAAAGCACAAAACTTGTGAACACTACCAGCCCCCCCCCCCCCCCTTCCCCCGTGACCCTTATAGGGTAATTTTGCCTAAATGCCCGCTCCGCTACTGGGCACTCAGGCGAAAACTACTGTAGTAATAGTAATATGAGAAAATTTAAGCTAATCTTATCATGTGGTCAAAAATAAATTTTTTATCAATGATTATTTGAGATGCTGCTTCGATAAGTGAAATGGACACCGCCCATTCATCATTCTTATTACCTTTCGATCAATTGATATGACTTTGAATCTGTTAAACGTAGGCTTTTTGCCATAACTTCCACTCACTTCCTTAGACTTTGCAGGATAGCCCTGTCAACCATACAGGAGACCATTAATTAAATTCTTCATGTTTCTGTTGAAATAAAACCATTTGGTAGCATTGTTTGTGGAAAACTAAGCAAAATTATTGGAGATATACAAACTTAAAGTTCAGGACTTCTTTTTTCATTCACCCTTAATACCCTCCTCTCTTCATCCTTAGCAACAGATTTTTTTAACATATTGGCAAGATACAAAGCATGTGGCAAAAATTAATGATGAAAAATGTATGATATCAGATTCTATGAAACATATTGCATCTTCCTTTATGTATCAGCTTCTGTGGGATGACCAACTCTTTGTAGAAGCCTTTGTCTTTCTCTACTGATACTGGTGGTGAAAGCTTCTTGACGATGATATCTATATTGCCTAATCAATGACATCACTGAAAGGACCAGCCATGTAATCCAACCAAGCCACAGTGAAAACTGAAAGTATAAAAATTTTAATAAATTTAAATAATAACAGACTAGATAAGTTTTTCAGCTTTGCAGCCTAGCCTTTTTATTTCTCAACTACTTAAACTGACATTATCTGAGAAGATTACATATTCATGGCTTGCAGGATAAGCCTCATGAAGACTTATTTTTATTTGTAAATAATACTTAATTAATCAAATATTGTTTTATTAGCATCTAGCATCTTTTCAAAGTTATGATCAGCTGGTGTAATGAATCGATTTAACTTGATCACAAACTAACAAATCAGAAGTTTGACATATTTTATACTTTGATTAAAATTCATTTTCTGGAATTCATACAATCTAATGCATATGAAATTTCAATGAATTCCAATGAGAATTGTGGAAGTTAAATGAAGTATGAAGAGTCAAGGTTCTTTTAAGACCATGTATAAAAATCATCAAGTTCACTTTATAGAACCAATTATTAAAACACTATGCATAGCAAATTACAAATATATATCACATTGTCCTTTAAACATGCCTTTTGTCATTAAGTGTAGACACATGTGTGAATTAATTGCAATATGATATCACTACTGGTATCACAGTAAAAGATTAATCATAACACACAATTGAATGACTTTTAATATTTTTCACATAAAAGCTGATTAGCAATTCAGAGAGAAACACAATGTAGACCACTTAATTGGAAAGACATTGTTCAAGGAAAATCATTCAATTTAAGCGGCACTTATGAATGAAACAATTTTTTAGTGCATTTAACACCCCCCCCCTTCCTTTCACACACAAAAAAAAAACAACATTGCAGGTTCACTTGTCAGTAGAGGTATGATGTTGAGTTCTTGGAAAAGGCCCATAATATCAACATACACACATTTTTAATCAGTGGAGACAGATGTAGAATTGGCCTTGTTATATGCTTGTTAAAAAAAAAGTTGACATGACATGAGATTGGTACTATAGTTGTCTCTCATCTACAATAGGCATTGATATCACATTCGCACATCCATGTTATAGTCCTACTAAGCTTCAAGGGTACATAAGGCACAGTCTAATGATCCCACACTTCATCTAGATGTAACAGTTTATATTTATAGGAATGTGGAATGTTACATTTCCAATCTTCACAAAGATGTTTTTCTTGATTTGGAATTATGACTATTTTTCCTGTTTCATTTAAGAGATCTGCATTCCAATCAACCATCATATTTTTAATAAAAGAATTCTGTCCCAAAAAATGGTTCCAATTTATTGGCCGTTCCAATTAACCGGCAATCTAAATATCAGCGTGCACTGTAAATGGAAATTTTCAAAGCTACAAATAATCTATTCTCACCTGAGTGATCTGCCACTGAGTGTAGTAACGATCAGAATTAATATTGGGGGGCAAACCAATATCAATGTATTGACCATTTTCACAGCTAGAAGGAATATAACCAAAATGAGAATTACAAGCGGCCAATCTAAATTTTAAAGAAAGAAAGGAAAATTTGAAATAGCCATATGAGATATTCAGATAATCTGAAAATGTAATTATAGCTAACTCAGTTGAACTTAAGTTATTGATAGGAACTTTGTCACATAAATTTCAGCTTGGCTACAAAATCAAAATCTTTGAGCAGCATATGAAGCATCCTCAACATGACACATTTCCAATACAATTTGCATCATAATGAAGTGAAACTTATTTAACACAGCACCATTAACACCTATCCCCCCTCCTATTTTACCAACCTTTGTTGAAATGATTAGAAACATTGTATAATGTAAAATACAGTTGAACTTGCCTCAAATCACCTCTCCTTAATTGCCCTCTATACTAACAGGCAATGTTCTGTGATATCTTTGCATTTTCCCAATACTTTTAGCCTCTTGATTATGGTCACCTATATGTCTAACGTTACATGGCCACCATTAGTCTTTTTTATGACAAAACAGATGCCTCACCTGCTCAAAGAGACTTTCAACAAAGTTGTCATGCTCAAGGGTGCCACAACTGACTGTAATGAGGAATCCTATTTTGTTATCTTTGGAATTTTGCCATTGCATTTTTCTAATATCACTCCTTTCTTAATTTTTGTTGACTAACTTTAATCCATAGATTAAGTAATTTTTTAAATGCTTCACATTTTTCTGATAAATCCGTATTCAATCAATATCAAAACATGTCTTACCTTGAAATACCAGAACGGGTATCTGTCATCAAATTACACCAATCACGAAATCCAATACTCACTGTCAAAGCACAGGAAAAAAAGCAAACGCACATAATAACATTCACAATAAGGTTCAAGAAAGCATCCAACCAGGTGCTGAAACATGAAAGAAAAAAGTTTTATTTTTATAATAATAACAAATTAAAAATTATAATTGATAACAATACAAATATAAAAATAAACAATAATAGTATTATTAATAGTACCAATACTACTACAGTGCAAGCCGGTTAATTAGAACAGGTCCGTTATAGACAAATCATTCCAATTAAACGGCTCCCATGATTAGAGCATCATAATTGGTGAATCCTACATGTATTTGATTAGCGTAATTGATAACAGTACGTTTATGAAATGCACAGCGTGTGGTATTGACGATCGCATGTCCATTTTACCCTTCGTATGTTTTAAAGAGCATAAAGAAAAGACTCTTCTTAGGACAAGTGTAACCATGATGACACCGATGACCCCGACTGTTTAATGTGTGGAGGTTCCTCTCACCTATGCCTAAGCATAATTTTTTGGTGAACAATGACATTCAGCGCATCTACGATTTAAAAATCCTACTTATGAAGCAATGCGCCATCCCAAGTTTTATCACTCGATGTGTGATAGATCAGAGAGAGTAGAGAGTAGAAGAGAGAGAGAGAGAGAGAGAGAGAGTTTACCTTTAGGGACGTAAGTGGGCGGAGCTTAAGTGATACACTCGACTGTCTTTATTCACTTTGACCACCAACACAATGAAAGGGTGCCCGCCTACAGACCACGGAAAGCTACGGTATGGAATATATTTTTCCGATTTTATCCGTGACAAAAGATAACTCAACGGATACCTCCTATATAACCTTGTATTGCTGCCATTGCAACGCCCACATACCACGCAATGGACAGAAACGTAAAGAGATGCACAAAATTCTGTCGCTTATGTACTATTTTTTCCATTGTCTGTTGGTAAGGGGACATCACTTCTCACCGTGATCAAACACGCACTTGCTTTTGTTTTCTCAAATCAAGCCACAATGGAGGACAAGAGGTTGACATCATTAGTTAAAGAACGACCTGCTATGTTTGACAAGGCACATCCCAAATATTCTTCAAGGGATTGCGTGAGAAAGAAGTGGGAAGAAATGAATGAAAATGGTGAGTATTATTTAGGACTACTAATTAATGTAAATGAAATATGACGATGATAATGATGGCGGTGGTGGTCATGTAGGCCTATTATTTGTGAGTCCAAGTATTTTTAATGTTAAAGAAGCAAGTTTTCTTCCGCAAAATGTCTGTGGTAAGTGGGTTTACAATTACGCACGGAAGCAGACAGATTCTGATGGAACTTTTCTGACTGAAAACGTCCATGGTCTGTGGGTGTACAACCTAAGAGTCTTTTCATTAGGCCAGTTGGGCAATTTTGACCAATTTCGATGAGACCTGCCAGCCAGGCATTCAATGTTCTCTGTGTTTTCAAGAGTTCATGCTATGCATGTCGCCACACACACCACCCAGACGTTCACATGCTTTATTTGTGGCATAATGATCATAGACTCCACCTAAATCTTGCACCTAATAATTGATAGGAATTTTTAGTTACATTGATATTTTAATCACAATGTTATTTTTCTCGATTTTGGAAGATGACCATTTTCCCCATTCCAATTAAGCGGCGGGTGTTCCAATTAACCAGTATGATTATATAGGAAGAATTCTGTCCAAGACGAATCGTTCCAATTAAGCGACATTCCAAATACTATACTACTACTACTACAACTATTACTACTACTTCTACCACCAAAATGGTCCCTCCTTAAAAATCCAGTTATTGGAGCAATGACAGATTCTTAGGCAGACCAGGTATTTAGTTAAATTTCAAGAGGGTTAGTCAAGTGTAGGCAGAGCTAATACCCTTTCCTCACACCAATGCAGGTGTTCACCCCTTTTCGGTACTTGATGAATATATTCTACAGGAAATGCATTACAGTTCCACCACTAAAACGTCACACCGGATAATGGAACATTTTGAATAAGGTCACAGTGAACGACTGTAACAGAATTTTTTCTAAATAAAATTCACTGGATAGTGTCACGGGGACTTCATTTTATGTCACAGGCCATTGGTTTGATAAGAAAAAAACCTCACATGAAGGCAAAATTTGCCGATAGGAATTACATTTTTATGCCGTCAATGTGCATTGATGCCAATATCCGTTGGTACTATCTGGACTTTACCTACAATGTTGTAGAATACTGAGTAATAGCCAATATCGAATAATAGAAGATAATTCATAAGCGTCATTTCTGACTGAGAGATGTACAATCACCCGGTATCACTGGGAGCACATAAAATTGAAAGCTATCATATGTGAAAGTTGCTGCTTGTGACTCGAAGACAATTTAAACGTAGAACAAAAACATATATTCGTTCATTCAATGTAAATCACCCAACTCCCCCCGTTCTCTTGCCCTATGGATATTCACAGCTACTTTTTCATTTCTATTGCTTTTATATTGAACTCTATCACACTGCTCTTTATTAGTGATGATAAATCGCAAGCTTATATATTATGTCAATCCAGTAAATAGAGCTGATGCAAAATTATCATTATTGATTTTGATGTAAACATAAAACATTATGATATTTTGTCTTTTTCCGGAGTCAAAACATATAGTCTTATTTAAAAACAAACATATTTCAGCAAGATTTTAACAATCAATTAATATAATCTATTTAATTTATGCAATATTAATGTTTCCACCTGCATGGATTTGAGTATATCTCTATAAACGCATAGTAAATGACACGCCCTTTTTTGCCAGTCTACGCGCTTTGAGATCCGGTGACCACTTTACCAGACATCGGGCAATCGAGTGTACTTCTCTGTGGTAATAGTCATAGCAAAGGTCAGATAACTCGACCGAAGCTAGACAACACTCCCCTCAAGAGGACACCACCAATTTAAACTTTTTTCTCTTCAAGAGGATAGATAACTCTTGAAAGCGAGACAACCCTGCAATGAAAGAGGGAACAATAAAATGACACATCTAAATGAGGCTGACCATTCCCCCAATTCTCACACCACCCAGGGCAATAAAAAGGGGACTGGTCAAAGCATTGCTTCTCAAGTGTGATTTTCTATTCGTACGAGCCGTCTCATGTGTGCTAAGCATTGTCTACTCTGCTGGTCTAATATGGTGATAAATAAGGTCACAATGTATGTCTGGGAATGTTTATTGAAACAAAGGACGTGGTGACTGAAGGGAAAGAGGAATAGAGATGG
>JASKDV010177744.1:0-22275 GCA_032466395.1 Aegires albopunctatus
AGAGAGAGAGAGAGAGAGAGAGAGAGAGAGAGAGAGAGAGAGAGAGAGAGAGAGAGAGAGAGAGAGATAGATTTGCCATAGCAGGTTTATTGAGTATAAAGAGAAATATATTGCATTTTGGATGTAAACGGCAGAGAGAGAGAAGTGTGTGTGTGTGTATGTGTGTGTGTATGTATGGGCGTGATAGAATGATAATTAATGGCAAGACAACTTAATTATTTAAAATAATTAAAATTTACAGACATGGTATCATCAATTTTAATGACTGACCCAAATTAAGTATTACTGACATGAGAAAATCGTCATAAAGTAATTTCAAGACAGGACTTTAAAACCACTTCAATAATCCTGTAATAAACAATGACAATATCGTGCAGATCAACTAATATACTCTTTTAGAGATAAAGGTAGAATATCTCTCTAAAGATGTGTGGTTTGAAATCAGATCATTTGATTGACATTATAAAAATGGTATACATCAAAATACGTGTCAGAAGAAACAAATTCAATAGTTATAAATGTACATTTAGTGTATCATGAAGTCATACATAAAGAATCAAAAGTAAGTGCATACAATTTAGTTTAGGATTCATTGCTAAATGTTGTGGCACAGCTAAACCATCACATCTATTAAATCTAACATGTCCACATCATGATTTAATGTTTTATCCTTTGCGTTTTGTTTCTTATTTCAAGTGGATTAAAGAGTTAAGCGTGCTAAATGCTATAGCTTTAACTCAAACAGTCCTGCCCCTGGCAGCCATTCTGGTGCTTAAAAACTACTGCTTTTGAGCCATACAATGTGGTTCATACATAAAACCTAGTTTACTCAGTCTTAGGGCTGAACGCTATATTCGCTGAAGCCGAGTATACTCGGTCTTTGAATTGAATGAGTTAAATGGACTTTGTGAGCCCATACTGTGATTGTCACTAGAGTATCATCTGATGAATTTCCCTGTGCCACAATACCTAGGAATATAAAAATGATAAAGTGCAAAAACTATTGTTGATTATGGATAATGATATAGCTGCCAACTTTTCAGAGATCAAAATCGTACCTTTTGCGTTGTTTTACGCTAACACCCATTTTCCCAAGAAGAAAAAACCCTGAAGCAACGAATGGAAACATTAGCATTGATAATTCTGAAGTTGGCTCATCTTCATCATAGCTGTTTCAAGTCTAGTTAATAAGGAGGAAGAGACTGAAGCAGAATTTTTCACCCAAGATAAAACTAATAAGATTATCAATCATGCTTTTTTTTTATATTAGTCAAATCGTATGATTTTATCCTACTGGTTGGCAGCTATGTAATGAAAGGGAATTGAAGCAAGTGATTTGGTGTCTTGTCACAATAGATGAAAACACCAAATATATGAGTGCTTGAATTCTTCTTGGTCAGTATCAGAAAGTATAAGAGAAAAGTATTACAAATATCATCAACATTAACGAATATAATCATCAGTATTGTTACTTGACTCCTCAATTCTCTATCTAATAATGACAAACTGAGTCTGATTTGTAAAACAAAAAAAGCTAAGCCAGACCCTGGTAATAGCTATTCAATAATAAACAGTTATCTAAATAACGATACGTTATTCAACATGATTATAATTATTTTGATTGAGATTCCTAGGTGCTCTTTTAAAGCAAGTTGATATTAATTACATTTAAACTGATCCTCTCCATGAACAGAAATGAAAAATGTCTCACACACATGCACACCAAGAGACAAACAAATAATGTTCAAAACAAGTAAAAATTTTGCAAATTAAAAATACATGAATCAAGAGGCTAAATTTAAAATATTGAATCAGTTGCAAGTATGAGCAAGCTTGTGTGCAGTGGAAGATAATGAGCGGAATACATTCAATTAATTTACAAGCGAAACTCCTGGAAATCATTCTACATAGTCGAGCAATATAATTGGAAAACAAATTCTTGAACAAAATAACAATAATTATAAATATGTAGACGTGTTTGCTTCATGTTTGCTTCGTCTAACAATATAAGCACCAGGAAAATTTCACAGCATAGACAACAAAGTGGGCAAAACTAAAAATTAGGATTATAGATGGGAGGCGAAACAAAAAAAAAAAAGAGTATCCAATTATTGCAAAATGCTGTTTGTTTAACAAACAATACTAGATTTTTCTTGTCTTGCATTTATGTATGGCACACAATTAGAGCAACACAATTTAACACTTAATACAATCAAAGGAAGAGTGGCATGATTTTATTTCTCTTTTAAATGACAAGAAATGTATAGCAGAGTATATACCCTTTAAAAAAAATTATTATAATTTCATATTTAAGTGACAATTAATGTATTACACCAAATCAAATTAACAACTACAGAAAAAATTAATCTCAAGTAAACCACATTTAAACTCATTCTGAATTCCTTTGATACCCTGAAAGTGAGGTTAAGTATCTTTTAAAAAATACTTCTTGATGAAGACAAATGTAAAATCAGCTTTAACTTTGCAAGGAAAGAATGAATCAAAATATGTCACTGATCAAATAAATTTTTGATTTATTAGAGACAGGAAAAACTTGAATATGACATTTCCTCCACGGACGAATATTTCAGAGAATCAAAAAAGATAAATTAACGAGTAGGCCTAATTCAGACATTTTTAGACAAAAAGAACTCATTAATCGGTGGGAATTTCTGCTGCCATAAATTTGCATCACCAGTTTGATGATGACCTGGAATATAGTTTATAGATTATCTGCGACAGGAAATAGTTATGAGAAAATTCTTCTATTACCGTTTTCAACAAAGATGTGGATTTTTAAAATATGAGTGGCTTGATTTCATATTTCATCAATTATTTTTTCATCTAAGATAAATGAAAACAAATTTAGTAAAGCAGCATTTTCACTTATTTATAAAAAAAAAAAATTAATTAAATTTAAAAAAATAAAACCATAACGAAGAAAATTCTACCCTGCTCCAATCCCTCTTCCTTTCTGAATTCGTAACTTTGTCACCTATTTCCGACTCACTTCTTCAAAAACTCCCCCTAAAAAAAAACCCCATAAAACTAAATCAATGAATCAAATTCACCGACCACATCAAATGAATTCCATGGTATAACTTTAATATCAAAATCCTTAATAATATCTATAGCATTGCAAATAGACTCAACTGTGTGTCTGAATAAAGCAGATATAATGGATTTGTTCAGTGAGTGCATGGAAAGAAATAATAAATTTTTATCTAAAAGCAAGAAAAATTTAAGAAGTGAATGGGTTAAAATTGACATTATGTTAAGAAAAGTTAATGTCAGCCGTCATTATTACTATTATCATGAATAATCAAGAAAAGATGTTATATAAATTATTTGACATTGTACAGGAACAAAAATCGTTAATGCAACGTAGTATAAGGCATTGAATGTAAAGAGAGTTGGTAAAGCAATTTATAAAACATAGTTTCTTAGGTGAACTAATAACAATAAAATCATGCAATATCATTAATGTTCGCACAATGACTAGGAAAAAAAAATAATTGCAAATCAAATTCAAGAATTCATGATAACTAGCAGACATTCCATTTCCTTGTATTAAAAGGCATTTTACACAGCTTGCCTTAACAGATTCATCCTCATTCATCTCCATAGATTTATCATCAAAGTGTAGAATTCAAATCTCTTTTGTGTTCTTATGGTCATCAGAACTATTTTGCAATGAAAGACTTCGTTAATACACCTTCACTCTTAAGTTCTTCATTCAATCAATCTTTCATATAAGACTTGCCCTTTCGACAGTTTAACAAAAAATAAATTCATCAACCAGGATCTTCAACTTTATTTAGAAACATCCTTCTAATCAATTTTAAAAACGAAAAGCACTCTAATTTTTTCCGGCCTGTTGTCTTTGCTTTGACACCTCACGATATAAAACAAATGTAAAATCAATTGATCGTAAAACACTCATAAATGAAAAAATTCTATTGCTTTTGATTGGAATTATTTTTCCCACATCCAGTGACTTTATAACTATTCTCCAGTCATTGCATATGTTCAATCATTGGCCATCCATTCAACTACAAAATTCAAGGTGTAAAATATATATACAACAACATAACATAAATGAAACATTTCTTAAAGAGTAAATAAAAAACCAAGCAAAATTTCACATCATCGTACAACAACAATAAAGTAAGGATCTTTTAAAAATGTTTATGAATAAAACGTACAGTGAATGCTCAATATCTAATAAGTATTTAAGTTAATAAATTAGAGAAATAACTCATATTTATCACTGTATTGAAATATTCTGATTAGATAATGATATTTGAGCAAAATTTTGACAATCAAAGATAATTTGACAATTAAAATAAGAAATACATGAAGTAGGCGTGGTCCAATCATCAATGAACATTCTTAGAAAGAAATGAGGTGGATTAACCCTTTCACTGTGTTGCCTGAGTCTCACTCAGGGTAGCAATTATCGCCATGCCACGCACACCACGAGGAAATCTCTATTTCCTAAATTAGTCCTCTGCATGGGTGAAAAGATGCGCGCAGTGAAAAGGTAAATGAGAAAAATCAAAATGGAAGCAATAATACCATGACATATCCAGATCATTAAACAAGAAAATGTTTTGCTGCAACAGTTGGCAAGTGCGTTAATGAGGGAGAATTATTTTCAGATCAAGAGATCAAGGGAGAGAGGAAGGTCTAGTTTGTGTGATGAAGAAGCCAAAAGGTGAAATTTTAGATGACAAAATAAACGTATAGAAAAATAACTAAATGACATATTAACTTAAGCATTTATCGGAGTTTGTATAAAACCCCTTTATATCTACATATGTCGTAACGCCATCTCTTTCCTTTTATTATCTTGAACACCTGGTTTAGTGAGTCTTCAAAGTCGCTCAATATACATCCGATACTTAAACGAAACAAACTTCTTCACCAATGAACTGTAAATTAAATATCTTTTGACTTAATATAAAATGAATTAAAGATTTTTAGAGCATCTTCATCTCCATTGCTCCTTTCCCTTTTGGTTTTTTATTCTTGTCAACTTTCCCTTGCCCTGTCCCTGTCTGTTTCGAACGTGCTCCGCCATGGCCCCTCTTGGGTCCTCCAGGAGGAATGTTTGACAAATCTGGAGCTCCAACTGGTTCTATCATTGGTGCTGCAGGACTCGACGAAGTTGACGGGGCAGCAACGATGTCCAATGGATAGTTGTCCATGACGCTGGAATAAGGTGGAGGTGGTTCCTGATGGAGTAAAAGAGATGAAATTGAGACATAATAATCAAGGGCCTTAGGTTTAAGTTGAAAAGCATTGATCTAGATTAAAATTCAATTCTTTCATACACAATTACCCCCAAATTTAGACAAACAAAAAATTAGTGAAGTAAAGAACATGATGAAAGTTTCAAAACACTTAAATACTATGTGACAAATAACAAAAAAAATTATTTAAAAAAATGTCCTTAACCCTTTTACTGCGTTACCGGAGTTTCACTCGGGGTAGTGAATATCACCTTATTGCATATATACATCCAAGAGAGACTCAAGATAATATCTATTTCCTATTATTACTCCAAGTGACATTCAAGGTAATATCTATTTCCTAGTATAACTCCAAGTGAGACTCAAGGCAATATCTATTTCCTAATATTACTCCAAGTGAGACTCAAGGCAATATCTATTTCCTAATATTACTCCAAGTGAGACTCAAGGTAATATCTATGTTCTAATATTACTCCTCTGAGCAGAAGGTGAAAAGATGTGCGCAGTAAAGGGGTTCAAATTGAACACTTGATCTCATAATTAATATCGTCATATCTATAAGACATCATTTTTTGGGGTGGGTTATGTGATCTTTCTTGGGCTTTATCATTTGATGACAGATTAGACATAGATCTATTGTGAAACGATTCTCATACTGTTCAGTACAGCTATATAAAACTTATAATAACAAATATCAAGGATCTTGTTTTGCTTGATGTCACATGGCAATAGGCCCCAAATAGTGCTATTAAATAGGAAGATATTCAATATGCAAGATATGAAGACTTGCCTGTTCTATCAAAACGGTACTGGAAGTCACTGGCTGGGCTGCAGTCCGCCTTCCACCCCCGTTGCTACTAGCACCATCTCCTCCACCTCTATGACTGGCCCCCCCACTACTGCTGCTAGGACCTCCACCATCATTACTGCTGCTAGTCTTGGCACCACTAGTGCCAGGAGGATCTATACTTCGGGGTCCAGCCCCTCGATGTTGCCTCTGGCGGTTGTGACGGCGTTGTAGGGTTCTTGGGAGGGTGAGCTGCCGATGTTTGGGTTTTCTGGGATTTGAACTTGGAGTGTGGACAGCACAGACTTTGATGAACGCACCCATGACAATGATCAACGCTAAGGTCATAAGAAGAACGGCCCACCAATGGGACTGAAAAATAGGAGATAATTAGATAAAGCATCGTGAGAGTTTGTCAGCTATAAGCTCAGACACTGTGAACAGTATGGGCTAGGATATAACAATGACAAGAAATGGACAGATGAGAAATGAACAATAACAACAATGATAATTATAATGATATTAACTACAAAAATAAATTAGAAATAGTAAAAGCCACATATATCATCATAAAAAATCAAAGTATAGTTGATAAATCGGATGAAGCGGACATACCACTATCCATTGCTGTATATTTTGTAAAGTTTCTGGATTAAAAATAAGGTTTTTCAACCTAGCAAGTGGACCATCTGCGTCGACCCCCCTACATTTGTGAAAGACATCGCAGTATCCTCTGAAATTGTCACATGGAGATCCTGAAATAATAAATTAACAACTGATTACAAAGGAAGGAACATATTCATTATTAAATTAATTTACTGATGCAGAGCCAAGTAATTAAGAAAGAAGTTCCTCGGCAGATGAAACCAATTTATGAGTGTATCAATGCAAAAGTATGATTGATATACTGATGTGTGAGTAAATCCATCTCTGTTCATTTGCTAGGTTTCTTGATCGCATGAGATTGATAAATAATTTAATAAAACCAAATAATGAAACATGGAATAAAATTAATCATTTTTATAACTTTTTTCTCTTTTTATAACATTAATTTTGAACCCACTCTCTCCCAAATCTTTTTAATTATATATGTTTTTGTTGTTGGTGTTGTTGTTGTCTTGGGTCATAACTATAGCACTTTGTCTTAATGTCAGATGGATGAATCTGCAAGTCTTGATAAGTTGTGGGGAAGCTGTATGTAGCACGTTTTCTGCCGTCACTATAGGAGGTGAGAGGTTCTATCTCTGAGTTCTGTTAATATTTTTGACAGTGGTAAAGGGCACGAGCAACAGTCTCGTGGGGCAGAGCAACGTTGGCATGTAGGGTCTAATTATATAAAAATGAGATAAATAACAAAACTATTTCATGAAAATGAAAATACCCTTTCTGAGCAGAAAATATGAAATGGAACCCCTAACTTCAAGAGATAAAAATAAATAAACAAGATAAATATCTATAAGAAAAATAGAAGCTATTACTAAAGTAAAAGCTAAGACAACAGAAATATCCATCAAGATGCAATAGTAAGAAACAGAAATATTATTAAAAAAACAAATACAACCAAAAGCAAAACGTTGCTCACCAGCTGGCAACTGTATTCCATCTGGGTTCACCACAGATTTTTTCCCCAAACGTTTCCTAGTGACGTTGAGTAAAAGTTGTCTAAAATGTTTGTTAGCCTTGTCCGCCACGGCTTTCAAGTCGTAAGAACTCACACATTGGCCGGTGATAGGGTTCTCTGTAAAATGGAGATGACAAGAAGAAGAAAACAATTTACAATAAAATATTAATGAAAAGTCAACAATCTAGTCACATTATATAACGATTTTATCAACCCAACATTAGTCAGATGTTCAGACAACCTTGCAAAATTTTTATCAGGCCCTTCTTTGTAATAATCAATTAACGTTATTATTCACTTTGCCATCAATGTATGGTACACTTTATTTAGTTATGAATATCTTATATCATTGCAAAGGACTTAGAGCCTGGGGTAAAACACTACGAAAGGGCTATTTATTATTCTTTATTATTATTATTATCATCCATATTACAATTATTGTAATATTTTTAATTTGATAGCAAAGGTAATGTATTGAGAGCAATTTGAAATGACCTCCCGCTTCATAAAATTTGTTAAAAGACAACACATTGTGGTTTTCATACGCGGCAATCTTTACAAAAATACAAGCTTACCACATGAAACATAACACAGGGCCTCTCGACTTGGCCCTCCCTCTCCCTCTGTTGAAGTGAGAAAACATTCTTGCCATGCAATGCGTTCACAGACCGACTTGACACATTCCTGGAAGAAGAGGAAGGAGTTTTATTACTCAGTCTGTTAATTTTTTTTAAATGGAATAATTACCGTAGGTACAATAGTTGAATTGTTATAGACAGAGATGTCATCCGTACTTTAGAACATTTTTGCAAGATTTGCAGACAGAATTAATACCTTTGATTAGATATCAATCTAAAAAAAATATAACAATAATAATGTTTTAATAGAATAATATTCATTGCAACTCTTAGTTATCAAAAAAGAAGTGACTGTCATACCATTACATCCTAAGCTAGATCAACTCATACACAAAAATCACGAGCATTATTTTCAAATATTAATCCATCATGGCAACCAGGGACATCAAATCCCCAAAAGTGCCAAGAAGACATTTAAAAAAACAACAAAAAACTTATCAAATCTTAATTGGAAGCTGTTTCCTGAATTGAGGAAATTTGTTGAAGAGTGGCATTCAGAGTTAAGGCTAGCAAAGGACTATGAAGCTTAAAAGAGGGCCAACTGAGGGCTAGGAAGTCAGAAAGAGGACCAATTGAGGGCTAGGAAGTCAGAAAGAGGGCCAATTGAGGGCTAGGAAGTCAGAAAGAGGACCAATTGAGGGCTATAAAAGTTAAAAGAGGGCTAGCAAGGGGCTATGAAACTTATAAGAGGGCCAACTGTGACAACCCTAGGCATGTCGTTCACAGAACTGGAAAAGGTTATTTAGAAAATTTCAATGAAAAAGACTGACAAAACCGTGATCCATCCAACCATGATCTGCCTTAGATAAACACGTATGAAAACACTTAAAAGCTATGTGACAATAGAACATTTTTTCTTCAAATTGAACATCTGATTCCATAATTAATATTGTGATGTTTCTAAGACTTTTAGGGTTTAACAACGACAATCAAATGCAGCAGATGGAAATGGTCGGGGCACATCTGCAGAATGCATCTCTTAGCGATCTCCAAAGCTGCCCTGAGGAGACTGAACCAGCAAGGGTGTTGGAGGAAAGATCGTCCCATGGAAACACAGAGAAGAACTGTGGAAAGGGTGATTAAAGGACGGTGATGGAAATGGGGCTGGGTCAACGAGATGGCTGCCAGCGTTCCCAAGTATTGACCTTATGTGTCACCTGACACAACAAAGGAGAAGTACGGTAAGTAAGTATTTTTGGGTTGCATTTTGTAAGCTTCCTTTGGCTCTTTCATTTGTTGACAAAACTCAATGACATTGTACATGCAGGTAAATGTGGCACGTTGGCAGAACGGTTAAGCCGCTGGACTCGCATGCGAAAGGTCCCGAATTCGAATCTCATTGGTGGCACCGTGTTTAACTCTTGGGCAAGGTTATTTACACGAATTGCCTACGTTTGCGGCGCTGTTCTTACGGCTGACGCTCTGTGACGGTAAATACCAAAAGACAAATTTCCCTTTGGGGATGAATAAAGTGGAATTTTATTTTTTTTAATTTAATAACACCCACAAATCAATGATAAGGGTTATGAATGATGATGCTGATTACGGTGATGATATTTTTGATGATGATAATGATGATAAGAAGGATATTAAACATCATTAAGCGTCCTTGAAATAAGAAAAGTATAACGGGAATAGCAATTTTAGTTTTTCAGAAATTCAGTTGCGTTTTCATCCCCTGCCTCGCTCACTCACACTCACAATATTTTTCATGGAAACGTGCAAAGCCTAATTGTTGAAAAACACAGACACCCATACATGCACGTTTAAAAACTATAAGAAACTAAAGGTGTAAAATACTGAGGAGTTACAATAGATAATGAATTAGTACGGAAAGAGCAAAACAAATCAGTCTGCCAAAATAGCATTCTTAAAAGGAAATATATACCTTCAAAATGCCCAAGAAAGATAAATGAACGATGTTTTAAAACCTTAGTTAAACCAATTTTAGAATATGGATGCTGTGTCCGGGACCCATATCTTAAAACCCAAATAGATAACTTTGAGAAAGTGCATAAAAATCCAATTTGTATGATTCTGCTTCATATTTGAGTTGAATGGATTATCATTGTTTAGTTTCTCGTTGATTGTATATGTTGCCAATCATTTACTTACTTAATCCTTTGAGCTCCTTGAGGAGCAAAGGGAGTCGATTGTGGATCTCCACCTGGCTCTGTTTTGGAGCCTTTTTCTCAATTTTACCCCAAGTAATTTTGGCTGCTTTTGTCTCTAGATCCAGGGTTCTTCGTCATGATGTTGTAGGGCGTCCTCTTCTTTCTTCTTTTCTTTTTTTACCCGAGGATTCCAATCTAGAGCTTGCTTGGTTAAGTTGTAGTTGTCTTTCCTTAGGGTGTGGCCTTTCCATCACATTTTGCGAATTTGGCGGGATATAAAAATGAAATATGTTGCCACAAAATCCTATAACATTCATTACACATGCTTAGGCTATCTCAAAATGAATGCATATCTGTGTCATGCTGTCATGCTTAGTCACACCTGGCACCTGTCAGCATCACCGCTGTCGATGGTCGCTTCAACGCTGTTGACAATCTGACGCCATTCTTCTTACTTGTTGGTCTTCTTATCAACCACCTCGTGCATGTTCATCCCTGCGATGTCTTTCAGATTGGAGAGATATGACTCTGATGGTCTTTCTCTTTTTCTTCTTCCCTCTATCTTTCCCTGCAATACTGTTGACATCAAGTTGGTTCTTTTGTGCCTTATTGCATGTCCAACATATCTTAGTTTCCTTTTTTTGTTTATCTCTGTATTCAGTTCCATTTGAATGCCAAGCTCTTCGAGGACAATTTTCATAGTTTTTTTCTCAGTCCATTCTACTCTGAGTATTCTTAGTCATGCTTAGTAGAGAGTTGTAAAATAAAAAAATAAAAAAATCAGAATATCTAGATGGTGAAGACTGTGTGAAGCTCTTCTCCTAGAAGAAACTTTTTTTCTTTTCTCTATTTAATTCGTAATGTAGTTGGTGATTAACTTTGTTCAAATTTTACAGGAAGCATTCAATGTGGCAAAGTTGGAATTCCGTCAATTCAAGATGAAGACACGCTCCAACCTCGCCAAGACTCACTACGGCCCAGACACTCTGGAGGAATCCGTCCAGGAGTACATCAACCGCAACTCTGACCTTTACGACTTGCCAGGCATGGTCTCAGTACGTGAATTGCTTTTTCTTTGCGATGACTGCACGCATGAAGATTTCCTTTAAGCTGTTTATATGTTAAAGTCTTTTTTTTAAATTAGATGTGATTCCCTCTATCTCTTTCAAGCCAAAAGACTGGGTATTTCCTATGGGCGGGGTAGTTGTTTTAAAACAATCTTTTTTATTTAATTTTCGTAGGTTTTGACGATGACAGATATAACAAAAGTAAATAGAAACATTGGCTGCACTTCTAATTATAATTGTTAAAGACAGGGATATATTTAATCTCTCTATTAAATTCAAACTCGGATAATTCGAATTAACGGATAAATTGAAGTTTCTTCAAAATCAAGGTGTTTGTTTTCTTCTTTGGCTTTGTTACATAATCCACTGTCTTCTCGGTCTACCTCTTTTCCTTTTTCCTGCTACTTTCCCTTCTATTATAGATTTTTGTATTGTATTGTGTCTATTAATGTGCCCAAAATATGAAAGCTTTTGTTTTTTAATGTGTTTTATAAGGTGGCTTTCTTTTATCTTTAGACGTTTCCTTACTTCTTTATTTCTTATTTTCTGATTCCATGATATTTTTTTGTAAAAATTTTCGATAGCACGTCATCTCGATAGCCTGAATCTTTTTTATGTCACTTTGTTTTAGTCTAAGCAGTCACAATTGACCACCCTGGTGGCCTAGCCATAACAATATCGATCAAAGGTTATTATATAATATCGTAATTCAAATTGGATAATTCAAAGTCATCACCATATCCCAAGGAATCCAAAATAAGAAGGCGTCTCTGTATCTACACTCATTTTGATAATGGTTCATTAATGTACTTGAATGAATTATCTCTACGTTAAAATATTCTTTGTCCGTTCAAAGCCCATTTTTGGATGATTAAAGTTTTATGGAAGTTGAAAATGACCTCAAGCTTATAAAGTTTCAATTCCTCCCCAGGACGTCATCCGTGGATTGAACCGTAACATCAAACTGTCCCTGCCAGCTGATATAAGTTTTGCCATCTGCCAGCCATTCATCCGTGAGGCGGTCAAACTGGCCTGGCAAATGAGTGCCCTGGCCCATCCTTTGGACATTGCCGTTGCTACAGATGCCGAACTGTTTGATGACACCAAGTGAGTCATTTTTTAAACTACAGTTGAACCCGGTTATACTAGAATCCCGGTCAAACCGAAAAATTTTCAATAAACGGTATTTTTTTCTATATAAATAGACCGGTGAATCTGAACGTTAGCCCGCATATACTAAAATATTTTTGGCTGGTTGAGAACACAAATCTTGGTCAAAAGTCAAAACGGACACCAGCCACAAAGAAAATAATACAAAAAAGAAAGACTGAAAGAAAATGAAATAAAAATCCCATTGTAATGCAGTGAATGGCTGCCCAAGTCGTCATATAAAATAGCTGATGCAGTGGTTCTATTCCATTGACGTGAATAACACCCGAAACACCATTATAGCTTACTAAAATACCTCTAAACAGCGATGTTTCATCATTATCGGTTATACTGAAATTTTTAGACTTTTTTTTTTATTTTCAGAATAAGGGTGTTCAACTGTATTTTACATGGAATTCGTATATCTTAACTCACCGAGGACCAGCAATTTGAGCCATTTTTATACATTTTCAAAGCGCCGAGCAAATTTTGCATATAGTTTGACATAACCATGAAGTTTGGTGTTTTGTGTTGATTTTTGTGTTTGCTTTTTATATTTTTTTGCAATAGCAAGCTAAAAATTATAGTATGTGAATCTATAGATAATATAAAATACATTAAGAATATGAAATAACCCCCTAGAGACTAAGACAATAATCTATAGAAGGAAAGAAACAAAATAATCTAGTGATGCAGAGGGGAAACGGACCTACCGTCTCTACCACGGCACCGATTCGCCTCGCCCAAGAAGGAGAGAGCAATCTTCGATCTAAACTTATAGTCTTTATTCTGGCAACCCGAGCCTAGCTCAAGCTTGGTCCCTAAGGTATTTTGGTCCTCAGCGAGTTTAAAAGGTTTTTACTTTCTATCAATATAAAAATAGATTTAATATCGTTATATTATTATGTATTTAGATAAAGGAAAATCAATATACTTTATATGATAATACATATTATATTATACTATCTCTCTATTATAATTTTTAATTTTTAATTTGGAAGATGGAGGCTGGAGGAGTTTATATCTTTAAACAAAACTATTTCTCTTGTTCCTTTATTTTGTCAGATATCGTCGAAGTTACGACTCTGAATACACAGCACCGTTGGTCAACCACCATATCTGGCCATGCCTGATGCAAGGTCTCCGCGTTCTGGTCAAAGGAGAGGCCATGACATGTCGTGGAGCTTCTCTGGTCAGTCTTGTTGTCACATACAGTAACTTAACATGCCGTAACAGTAATAGTGAAAAATTAAACATAAGATGCGCACATTCACATCATTAATGCAGTAGAGGAGTGGTTTGAGTGTCGTCCGAAGTCTTATTATGCTCAAGGACTTTTGAAGGTCAATTAAAGACGGCAGAAGTGTGTAGGGTGACTATGTAGAGAAATAGCATTGTAAAAATAAAATAAAATTCCACTTTATTTATCCCAGAAGGGAAATTATCATTTGGTATTTACTGTCATCGAGCGTTAGCCGTAAGAACAGCTCCGCAACGTAGGCAATTTGTGTAAATAACATGGTGTCTCTGATGAGATTCGAACCCGTCACTTTTTGCTTGCGAGTCCAACGGGTTAACCGTTCGGCCACCGTGAGTGGTGTATTTACACTCTCTAGCATGTTTCCTTCACGGCCAGGCTAGAGACTTATAGAACACCTCTTGTATAAGAAAATATTATGCTGCTTTATTGCCATTCCTAACCTTACATTGCCACCATTTTAAGCTGAGAGTGAAAGCCATCGCCATTGTCATAGTCATTGTCAACCCATTCAGCCTGAAATCTGTATTGCTGGTTTTACCTGATTCCTGACGGAGAAAAATTCATACGGCATAATTATCAGATTTTTCCCGGATTAAGGAAAGCAACTCCGAAAATCAGCCCTCTTCATTTTAGTCTTTAATCCACCATTGTAGAGCTGGTGATTACATCCCAACCATAGTCGTAGAAACGTGGAGGAGGACGATAGAAAGAAAGCTAAGAGAGAAAATTCTTTCTCTCGAGAGTAGCTGCAGACAGAGCCTAGTAGAGATCCCTTGTCATCGCCTGTAGTGCTGAACGACCCGACGAGGATTGACTTAGTGAGTGAGTGAGTGATAGTCGTAGTTGGTTATGTAAAGGTTAACGTACAATTCCTGCAAAAGATGTGCTGTTAGAATTAGAGGTGGACACCAGTAGTATCTAAATATCGGTAGCTTATATTAATATGATTCTGAAAAGATACAATCATAACATGTGTAATAAGAAAGTTCAAGCATCATTATTTTACTCCCTACAACAACTCAGGGTTCACCAAGAAGATCCCGCAGCCCCACCAGATCTGTCAGCCCATTCCGATCCATCTCGCCACTGTCTCGCCCTATTAGCCCATCACGCCTTCGAAGCCGATCCCCAAGTCCCAGCCGCCGAACTCGGTCTCCAAGCCGTAAAACCAGATTTAGTTAAAGGTAAACGGATTTAGTTAAAGGTAAACAGATTTAGTTAAAGGTAAAATGATTTAGTTAAAGGTAAACAGATTTAGTTGAAGGTAAACAGATTTAGTTAAAGGTAAACAGATTTTTAGTTATGGATAACTAGATTTAGCAAAAGGTAACTGGAATTTTAGATATGGATAACTAGATTTTATCAAAGATTGTTGGATTTGATTAAGGGTATAAGCAGATTTAGCAATGGTAACTGGTTTGGTTGGAGTTATAAATAGATTCAGTTATGAACTAGTTGATGCATTGCGTGGTATAAGCCACACATTCTCGTTTAAATTATTGTCATAAATTCTTTACATTCCCTTGCCAAAAGTATTTGCTAAATGAAATAGCTTTGGACAATCTTGTACTAAAATATGTGCAAGAGATAATGTTATTTGTCATTGGTGACAATCTGCATTTCATTCCTTTTTTCAGGACCTGGAAAGAAGAAGATTTTGAATTTGCTGTCACCAAGGACTGGAAGCAAAACAGCAAATCAAAACCAAACAAAACAAAACAAAACAATGGCTTAGTCAAATAGAAAGACTAACAGTAGAAAGACTATTTATTTATTTACTTAAAATGTTTTTGTGATGATGGACTGAAAGGGACATGCATTGGTTTCCGTCTTCAAAGATAAAAGGAATGAAGCGGTCCATGTTTGATTAGATCTATCTGTTTATCTAGGACAATTACTTATTCAAATTACTTTGCAACTTATAGCGTAAATGAATATTTGACTAGCTATAAATTTAGGTCAATTATTTATTTAAACTACCTTGCAATGTATAGAATAAATATTAAGTAGTGAGTTCGGATCTTCTAGTTTTGGTATGAACTTCAACGTCTTGAAGATTTCCTTTCTCACAACTTATATCATAAAAATTTTCACTTCAAACATCCCTCGTATGTCTAGAAATTTATTTAATGTCTCATAACCCACGATAGTGAACGGATAACCATCAATCTTTCATCGCTCCATTCCAAGCTCAAATCCGTCCCATAGCACACTATCAATTTTTCCACCATCTTTTAACGCTGTCCCATAGAAATCCATTTGATAAAAGTTGAGAGACTTGATTTTATTGTTTTTTTCACATAATCGATAACAGTATTGTATCTCGTCTTGTATTGTCAGAGGATATTATCTGACGAGGCCAGGACACATTACAACTGAGGAGCATTGCTGGTTTATTATATTCGTTCCTATTTTCTTCCCTGTTCTGTCATTCCGAGGCTACTTTCAATTCAATTTTTTAAAAGATATGATGCACACTCTGCTAGATCTTTTTCCTGTAACATTTATTTCAAATTACCTGTGATTCTTACAAGCTCTGCATAAGTCAGTTATTTTTGTATTCATATTTTAAGATCTTGTCTACATTTTTGCTTTTATAGTTAAATAGCTTTCGTTGTCATCAATTTTTTTATCAATGCTCAAAGCAAACCAAGAATAAGAGATGAATTGCATTATACCATCCTTTGATTTTCATCATTTTTTTGTGTGTGATTTCTTAAACTTACATCATGTTGCCGCATGCCACAGGCAGGAAAGGAAGAAAGGAAGAAATTCGGTCTAACATGGAGGGAAGCCGCAATCATCTCCCAGGACAGAAGTAAATGGAGAGCTGCTGACCCTGACCCTGACCCTGACCTTGACCCTGACCCTGACCCTGACCAAGGGTGAAAAGGCAATGGTGATGATGATGATGATGATGATGATGATGATGATGATGCTGGTGATTATTATGATGATGATGACATGTTGCTTTTGTAAAGACTAGGAAATGAGGATGTTAAAAAAAGAAATACTTACAATCTTTACGTCTTCCTCTATACAGATGATATTATGATAGTTTTTGAGTATTTTATTTTTTTGTTAATTAGTTCTCTCCTTGAAATGATTAACATTAGATTTGAACATGATGTTTAAATGTTGCTGAAGCCGAGAGAGACTGCTGCGTAGTTAGATTTGATAAGTTAAATGAAATAAAGGATTTAGAAGGATTAACCACATGTTTCATTTCGTAAGGTAAAAAGCGTGATAAATTCCCGATAGATTTAATGAAAATGTTATTCCTTGTTTTTTGTAATGGATGTGATATCAAATTTATCTTTTTTATTGTGCGGTTGCATGACAAAATGCTCGAGAAATTGTTATCACAGTTTGATGGGGCTTACGCTTATTTTATAACAAAACATTTTCAGAGTTTCAAAGTATTTATTTACATCTCAAAAAATGAATTAGTTTGTGTAAATTTAGAATTGTTATTTTAAACTGGAAATTTGATATTTCTTACACCTCAATAAACACTGCATTAAATCTAACTTTGATTTGAAAAAAAAAAAAGGGAAAAATTAGAACTTGTATAATACCTTTCATGGTATTGAAGGTGAGATAAAATAATATCCAAGATGAAGCTCTGATAAGAAACAAAACAACTTGCAATGATAAAATAATTATTAAATGAAATTTCAATTTTTCTTAAAAATGATTAATCTTAAGGATTTTGTCATGTCACTAAACAAACATTGTTACTTTAAACTGTGATGGATCAGAATAATTTATATTTAAATTTTGATTAATTCTTTTTTGATGTGTTTACATTATTATTTTTTTCGAGTACCTTCAGTGATTTCTATTGGCTGTGATAGCCCCATTGAATTTTAGTCCCCATTTTGACAAATACGTATTTACATTGTTTTCAAACATCAATTACGGTGCGGCTAAAAAGGTTTACTCTTATAATGAAAATGTGATGAAGAACTATTTTTAGTATCATTACTCAGAGGATGATTCCTTATCCATTAATGATAAAGTTTTATCATTTTCCTATTGTGATACGATAATAAATTTTTTAATATTTTTTTTTTGGTGATAATCATGGATTGTTGCTGGCAAATAATGTAATTTGTGTGAGATATAAACTTGAATGGCTGTCACCTAGTCGTGATTCTATTGGCTGTGCTTTTGCTGATTTAAATCGTTGGCTTTTATAAATCGTTGTTATTGATGTCTCTTATGAGAGAATTTTTAAAATCAAAGTTTTACTGTAAGACTTTGTAACAGATGAAATGTATAAAGTATGATGTTATTTTTATAGCTTAAATAGGATTTTATGCTTCTCGAGATAGGCACTTTTTAATAGTCAAATCAACTATGACAATAATATCCCTTTTTTTTTTCTTTCTTAAAATGAATTATTCTTTCGGGTTTATCTCAAAGAAGGATTGAAATACTCCAGACATAATTAGTCGCAGTGCAGCCATCCTGGTTGTGTTAGTAGTAGAGGAAAACAGACAAAAAGGAAGCCAATGCTTGGCTAGTAATGAAAATTTCATGTTTAAAACAAATTCATTTCTTTTTATAATAATTAATGATTTTGGTTCAGTCTTTTATTTATAACATTTTTGAAGAAGTTTACTTTTATTAAACTAAGAGAAGCTCGGGCCTTTCTAATATACAAACTGACGACATGCAGGCAGTATATATCAGTCACACGCCTGTCAATGGCAGCGATAAGGCACGCAGCAGGCCGACGTCATCTGAAAGAGACCTTGGCTTCTTAATAAATTGGAAATTTCCTGTTATTTTTTCCTAAGTTAAGGAAGTAGTTTCGATTGGATAGTATTTTTAGATTCCAGCCAATGAGATTGCAAGTTTAATTTACCCTTGAGCTCTTCCTTCCCGCCAATTTGTTATACATTGATAAAGAGCCGTTATTCACCGTGTTTTGGTTCAACAGCGCACTGCGTGACCTAGATTTTTATTTTTTATGAGTCAAGGCCAAGCTCGCGCTGAGGCAAGGCTACCGCTATGACATAGCGAGCTTTTCCTGGGTTAACAGTGATGAATGAAATGCAGATCCTTCAATTTGGTTTACACTTTTCTCAATGTATTTTGGTAATGTTACTTTAAGTCCATGCACACAAAAAAAATATGGTTTTCGTCTTTTTAAAAAAAATATTTTTTTATACTATTTATTAATTTGTGAGTAAATGCTTCTCCATTTAACCCGTAGACAAAATTTATTTTGTTAGACATGAGGTAAATATGTAATTTATATCTTTTGTTGTTTATTTTGTACGTATCAATGGTTTTAGTCAATATTCACATATCGTAGTTTATACACATATAACTTTGTTTTCATTTTTTTTTTTTTTTTTTTTGGTCAATTAATTGAAATAAAAACAGCTACTTTAAAAAATATACAATATTGCATTTTTTTTTTTTGTCTTTTTTTTTTTTGTCTTTATCTTTTGTTTTGTTTTCTATAGCTCTGTGAGCTGTCAATTGTCAATGTATTTAATTATTTGTCTTCCTCTTCTTTTTTTTCCTTCTATTTTCAACATAACATCCGTTTCTCTATTCCATCTTTCGTGTAGATGTGTTTAAAAAATTTCTTTTGTTATTTTCTGATGATTTTTACAAGGTCTCTTCCATATCCTACCATTTTCATGTATGTCATCTGCGTTTGTTTTTCTCTCCATCCATGATATTTTCATCCTTCTTCATTGAGAACCACATTTTGGCAACAATCCAACTTTTTTTCCATTTCCATTTCCGGATTCAACGTCCAGCTCTCACAACCATACAAGAGAATATGTCTGGTCTCTCTAATCCAAACGCCTCCGATCCCGGCAATTTGTTTGGATAGTACAGAATTAGGGAATACCAAGAAATAATGAAAACAAAATCCGTTGCCAGAAAATCATTCGGATTACAGAGGTATTCAGATTACATGATTTTCAGCATTAGGGAATACCAAGAAATAATAAAAACAAAATCAGTTCCCAGAAAATTGTTCGGATTACAGAGGGATTCGGATTACAGAATTTCGGATTAGAGAGACCAGATCGTACATTGACCGCGTAAACAAAAAATAGGTCACCAAAAACTAAATGAGCAACAATGAGAAGCTAAGAAAGATTGACAAGAGAGAAGAATGACATGTCATGGTTGCGGATGTCTGTTCCACACCTAATGGCCACCACACACTAACAGTTAAAGTGGCAGATCAGGCCTGCGCAGTTACTGCACAGTTCTCCTTCTGTTTATGTTTGTTTTAACCCACACACTACACTTACCACAAACCACCGAAGATCAACGTGGTTTCAAATAAGAATGAGGTTGCGCTAGCCTGTCTAGCTCTGTATGGAATTTGAATGAATCTGACAGCAATTCGCAGATCATCTCTGGAACTGTGCATTAACTGCATAGTGTGTGGTGGCCATAACACCTGAGGGAGAGAGAGATGACATATTTTGAGTTCATTTTATGTTTTTGATCATGTATTGAAGAATTCAATTTGATTAAGTTGTTTGGGTTATGATAATTTCCTTGATTGTCCCATGCTGTCTTGTTTGTTTTGGGCATTTATTTGTTTACATCTTGGAATTTCATGCAGTATTCTTACATAGAGGTCCTAAAATTATAGAAATTGTCATGAATGAGGAAATCTATAGTTCACGTCATGGAAAGGTCTTTACTCATAGTCATAGAATTTACATCATGACCTGAATGGGCATTACTGACCATGAGGTTAACACAAGTTCAACTATTGGGAACTCCATCATCACGTAGCGTGGATAGCTCAGTGGTAAAGACACTCGCCTAACGAGCCAAGGGTCCCTGGTTCAAACCCATGCAGGCTTGATTTTGAAATCCAAGTTTTTTTCGGGTTTCCTTCTGCCCCCTTTCCTTAAGTTGCTAGGAGTGCCAAGTCCTATCGGAGACGGACTATAATGTAGGAGGTCCCATGTGTATAATTTACACGTGTAAAGAACCCCTGGCTGTTTACAAGGCAGTCTAGGAAAACCATGATATCACCAAAGTAGTGGACATTTGTGAAATTCAATATATCAATTCATTATATAAAATATAAATAGCCACCAAAAGGAAGCTGGCTATAGTCCCTATCCCTGGACATACAAAATATGTCGGTTTGAGTTGGTGGTCTCCTTTTTCATGTACCTGAAAGAAACATTTCATTTTAAAAAAAAAAAAAATGATAATAATAAAATAGAATTACAAACTGTCATCAACAGCTGCCTTCGTAAGATTTTAAGATTTTACTGACCCCGCACAATAAACAACACTCAATATTTGTGAGAATTCACCAAACAATCCCCATTTGAAATGGAGACGTAAGTGGAGGTGGATAGACCACACCATCAGGAAAGAAGAGACATCTGTAACGAGGCAGGCTCTTACCTGGAATCCACACGGTAAAAGAATAAGGGGTAGGCCCAGAAACACACGGAGAAGAGATCTGGAGGCTGACCTAAGACAGATGAGAAAGACCTGGAGGGAAGCTGAAAAGATTGTAGGAAATCGGACGGACTGGCGCGCACTGGTTGATGGCCTATGCTCTGGCAAGAGTGCAAGGCCGAAGTAAGCAAGCAAGAAAGACATTTTTTTTATGTAATATCAGGCCCTAAATATTTCTGGCACCTTTTTAAAAAGTCTTGAGAAATTCTTGAAAAGTCTTGAAAAATCTTGAAAAAGTCTTGAAATATTCTTGAAAAATCTTGAAAAGTCTTGAAAAGTCTTGATTGTTTTTAATTATTATTATCTTTTTAAGTTTTCTATTTTTTTTTTCTTTTTAATAAATTTAATATAATTTTTTTTTTTTTTTTTTATAGCCAGACCTGAACGGACACGTGCTATAGTAGTTTTGATTTCTAAGATTCGGCAAGATAGCCAAGTTCTCTTCATCCAGAATTTGTCGGGCGAAAATGATTAACAAGGGAGACAATTGTTAGTGACAATTATAATCAAATAATTTCTTGCATTATTGCCCCTGTTTCGATCACCGTGTAAGGTTAGATCCTTAATCTTAGAATAATTAAAGTTGTTCGGATCGTTAGATCCAAGGCATGAGACTGGGGGAATGTTGAGAATTGAAACAGGGGGTAGGAACTTTAGAGTTGAGTTTTGTATTGCCATTTAAAAAAAATCTTATCCAGTAATTCTTGTTCATATCAAACAAATAGTCACACACTCCTTGTTCTATCCATACTTTGCATCTCTCTCTCTCTCTCTCTCTCTCTCTCTCTCTCTCTCTCTCTCACTCTCTCTCTCTCCCCCCCCTCTCTCTCTCTCTCTCTCTCTTTCTCCCTCTCTCTCTTTCTCTCTCCCCCCCCCTTCTCTCTCTCTCTCTCTCTCTCTCTCTCTCTCT
>JASKDV010177745.1:0-12859 GCA_032466395.1 Aegires albopunctatus
CCCCCCCCCCCCCCCCCCCCCCCCCCCCCCCCCCCCCCCCCCCCCCCCCCCCCCCCCCACAGGAGTGGCTTATGCAATACCTACACTGAACGGAGGTAGAAGTGAACAGTTTAATCCCTGACGTGCCCTTAAGGAATTATACCATCATCTTATATGGATGAGAAAGTGATTGTCATTTCATGCATTATGTCTTGTTATAACAAGATAAATTAATAATCTTGAATCTGGTTCTGAAATAAAGTATGACAAGTTTTCTCCTCTCTTTAACATCATTGTTACAGAGAGTGCTTATTCTCAAATGGATTCAATGGCTATCAGCCTACTCTATGTGTTCCTTCCACTTGCCTGTGGTGACACCTATGTTTTGATTAGTCAACCAGACAATCAAGGTGTGATGAGCTCTATTGTAAGGGAATTTGTTTGAGTGTCTATTCTTTTATTGCATAACAGAAACTGTGCATTGATGAGGACATTGACCAAGAGTTGACTCAGATGTGGAGTAATATTTACTTGAGAATTTTTTTTTTTAATTTGTTGTTTTACCTAAATCTAATAAAATCAAACTGATTTATGAAGAGAAGTTGAAAAGCAGGTTATGCTAGGGTAGGTGATATGAATAGGAGAAATTCGATTCATGAAAATTTTGGGTCATAGGACAACATTTTTTAATAGGCTTTTTAAAAGCTGGATTACAGGGCAGAGAGGACTAAAGAAGCTGTGGAAGATATGTTACTGAAAAAGAATTTTACAATCAAGGCTTTAATTGCAATTTACAATCTATAAGTCACTGTTAAATCTATTATTTAAATGGATAGGGGGTGGAAAGTTTTGTTTTATTCCATTTAAGTAAATTTCAACACAAATAAAGGAAAAATTCAACTGAAATTTTATTTCCAGTGTCTACTATAGAGCAGAAGCAACATCAGTTTTGCACAAAGCAACTACAATTTTGAAAGTCTGGAGAAATCTCAGCCAAAAGCATAAAGATTGCTTCCACAAATTTTTGAAAATGAATTGCTCTCCAATGTATGAGGACTATGAAAATGAATTCAGCCAATCAGGAGCAGAAATCTAAGTTCAAATCAAGGTTTGGATGTGTTTGGTGATGTTATATTTCAAAAGCCTTTTCAGCTTTAGAATTAGACAATTTTTCCGATAAAATATCATATATCCATGAGAAGGTTGAATTTTTGATGGATCTTTGAAGTGTTAAATGTTTCATGTTCATATTTCAGAAGTTAATTCTTTGTATGGTATTTCAAAAATAAATAGGATTATTAATTTTTTCAGAACTTGATATTTATTATTATACAGCAAGAGTAATTGTCTGTCGTTATTTTTTATTGCATTGATAAACACTCCTTCCTATTCCTAAATTTGGTATCCCACTTTGTGCGTCGTATACTAGATGTTATAGAGGTTGATAGGTATCTGAATGTTGGTCAATAGATATGTTTCAAAGAAGGATATATCAGGTTTTATTATCCTTGAATAAAACTAATTCTATTTTGAGAGTCATCCCAGCCTTCTTGGATACTTAGAGGTTGAATAATAAGTGAAGCCTTTCAATGGTAGATGTGTTTGATGGAAAATCCCACTTATCTTTAATTTTGATCATACTTTAGAACTAGAATGAATTCTTTTAGGCAATTTAGAATTGAAAATTGGATATAATTAAGGAAAATTTGTACGTTAGTAATTTTATACATTGCATGCTTTAAATAATTTTTAGAAATTAATATATATATTAATATTATGGCATGGAAGACGTGTTGAATATCACAAATATTGCAGTTGACCTAATTGCAAATATTCTCAATTGTTTGTGGACTTTTACCATTTATTTGAAATGATGATTATTTTTAGAGTTCTTTGTGTTTTGAATTATGTCAGGGGTTTGAATTTGAGATGTTGTGCATTTAGAATTCCGGCAATCAACAAATTCCTTAGTCACTACATCATATGAGAAGTACTTCTTAACATTGAAATATTTGTAGAGATTGACATCTTTTACTCTAACAATATATTTTTTTTTATTGTAAAAATGTTTGTGCACACTAGGGAAATGCCAATCACTCTTCAATTTGTCTTGTTTGTGATCACTCACAATTCATATCCATTGATTTTGTCAGCTTCATGATTCCTTTGCTTCTATTTATTATAAAAGTAATATATAAATATCTTGATTTATCTTATGCAATCAGTTAATAACTCTGCCCATGATACAGGTATCATTCAAATTGACATTATTAATTCTTAAAGACCTTCTAAAAGCTTAAAGCTTATGATATCCCTTCATGTAACTAACACTGTCATAAAAACAAGAAAATGCAAAGTTTTCATACCTATCATTCGCCTTGATTACGCTACTTTCTTCTTTTACTTGTATTTTAAACTCCCTTCTTGGTTTGGGTGTAGTGTTTGTCCTTTCTAAACAAACAAAAATCATGGGACATAACATAATTTAACAATCCACTCACCAGTGTTATGCTTTGTTTTGAATACTTTTCTCCTATTATTTAGTGTCGGGCTGTACTTGGCTAATATATTATATTCAGCACCCTCAATATTGTTTTACACAGTTTTCATGCCTTACTAAATTTGTGTTTTGTGTTTGATTTCATTTTAAGAAATTTCGAAAACAATGCACTCTTCAGTACAAGGTTTTCCACTTTTTTATAGCCTTTATGATGTTCAGAGAAATGTTCTACATTTCAGGAAGGAATTGGTTATTTACAAGAAATATTCAGAACACTATTTGGAGATTCTAACATCTCATTACACAAGGTAAATATTTAGATTTTAAAGTTTTGTATCTGTGCTATTTGCACCTCATTTAGCTAGAGAAAACAATACCCGAAGATTAAAGTTTTACTTTAAATTATTTTACAGTTATCACTTTCTTCTTTGAAAAAAATGTTCAGTTTTTGAGCCTAAACCTATCCCTCCTACTTGCCGCTTCCTACCATGATCATAACATACTAGAAAACACATGGATCCGTCCAGACCATGACCAAGCTGTCAAACGTTAATGACCCAGATGAACCAGAGTCTCAGTGACTTGAGACTTTGATATTCGTTTATCAAATGTGTGATATCTTGACGGAAGAAAACGTGTGAAAATGGCTGTAAAAATCAGATGCAGCAATCATTAATATATTGACACAACTGAATCTTCTCGTATTTTGTTGTGAAGTTAGACAAGACTTTGCATATTAGCCCTGTCGACTACCATTGATTTGATCCTTTAGTGAGCATGCTATTTAATGTTGGATTCTTTTGATTTTATCTTTAGAGGAATAATAGGCATATTGATTAGCCAACAAATTGTCTTATCCAATATTTTCTGTGGTGACGGACACTGTTGGTTTAATGATGGGCGACTATTTGTTTGTCACATTTTACAAAGATACCACACAAATGCAATATAAACCAGAGAATTGAATGCTGTCAGGTCCTGCTTCTTAAGACAGATTTTGTTGATGAATTAAAATCTGACAAATGAAGGTGTCATTAGTGCGAATTCTGATGATGATGGTTTTAGTATTGATATAAAGTACTTAGCATTATTTTTCTCACCCCAAGCTCTTCAAAAGATGAACATTGTGACATTTTGTTCATAAACTTTGGCTCAGTACCCATTCAATAAATGAAATTCTTCGGCTCTGAATAACTCCAAAGAACTATAAAATTGTCTCCACTATTAAAGATTTCTTTTATTTTGTTTTATTATTTTTTCCCTTGTCAAGCCTTATAATACAAATGAATTTCTGGAGGCTAGTTGGCTTTTTGTCTTCTTTCTACTTCTCAACAGGATCATCAAGCAAGTGAGATAATCACTTTCAACCCCTTGACTTGAAAAAGAAGAGTAAGAACTCTAAATGCTCATTGAATCATGATCTTCTGGCTTTTACAAATTCCTTTTAGTCATCATGAAATGCCAACAAAGGAAAAAACAATAAAATCCAAAAGTCAACAAAACTGACCAATCTTATATTACTCCATATTTGTGGAAGGAAATATATTAATAAAAACCTGAATCCAAAAACATTTTTTCTCGCTTTGACAAACATCATGATTATAATCTTTTCATCTTTTTCTTCATCTCTTTAGTTTTAAAAAATTGGATTTTTATTGAATAGTACTTGACATAACTAGAATAATAATCTTTTGGTATCTGTTTGCTGTAATATTTATTTTTACAAGACCTTGATTCCATAACATTTTGTTTCCTTTTTCTAGCATTTCACTTACACTTATCAAAGGTTTCTTTTCATTCACTTTCTCAGTATTACTTTTTGAACATAACCCTTTCTCTGCATACAGTATAATAATGAGACAAGCATATTATCGTTCCTGTCGTGATAAGGTCGAATAAACGACAATTTCTTTAGAATTAATTTTTGCCTTGAATAACATTCTACATAACATGCTTTATAGGTCTATAAAAAAAAAGTTCACTTATATGCCTGAAAACTTGAAATAGTTGACTCAATGAAAATCGTATAAATCCAACCCATAGCAATAAGATCGGATAACCACCCCGAGCTTATCTCGAAGACAAGCCAGTGGTCATTGTTCGACTCGGCGATGATGTGGTCCTTTAGTCGTCCTTTTGTCAAAAGGCGTTGGCTTACTAAAAAGCGAGTAATTATTCATTGCGGTGGCAGCAGATGCTAAAAGAAATGCGCAAGCTCTATTGTGGGAATGGAATTGTGTCTGATCTCCTAAAAAAGAAAAAAATTGTAATTAAGTGTTGTAAAAGGTACAGACAACAGTTGATAAAAATAATGCCTGTACGTGATAGGTTTGGATAACTGACAGTAAAGTCCAAACCGCAATCCAACATCGATGCGATAAGATCGGATAATGACTACCAATGGTGGTTATCCGGTCTTATTACGACGTGAAATTCGGATAATTCAATTCCAAATTATAAATCAGTTACTGCCATATATATCCATAATAATCAACGAAATCTGCGCACGGATGAATAAGTAATAGAAATATATAATCAAAATTTTTTTAAACTGTCAAAAGTGTCATTGTTCATAGACATCATCAATCAGTTTTTTCCCTCTCCTGAAAAATTTGGTTTGATGGACTTATCTGATCTTATCAGGTCGCGAATGACATAATAATGTTTGGAATTAAAAAATTAGATGAGCAACTTATGCTTACATTAAATACAGTATGTTTCTTTGTCTAAAATTAAATTTACAGTATGTATTTCTCATTAGTATAAAAACTAATAGGTTTTTAGCATGCCAGATGCAAATCTTGGCAACAAATGCAAGCTTTTAAACCTTCCTTATGGTTATTATGTTGGAGTATACATAAGGCTGCTTTTATATATAATAATTCATTATTCAATTTTCATCCTTCTCTCTTCAAACACACATGTGCTAGTTGTCACAAACATGACATGCAAGTTTTTTAAATATGACGCAAGGTTACATTGAGATGCTATGCCAAAATGTGGCAGGAGAATAGGTGTGTCATTTAATTAAGATCATTTTAATTAATTTATTTATTTTCTTATAGAAACCTAAGAAAGAAATAGTTGAAATACACTATGTAGTATCTATTTAGAGTCAAATCCAGCAGAGAATCCAATTCTGGGCTCAAATTTGTACATTTGAGAAAAATTGTGTTCGAGCAGAAAAGTCATGGTTGTAAAAATCAAAATCCATCTCACAAAAAGTGAGTATCCTTTTCTTGGTGAGTCATCTGTTCATTGATGAAAAGGTGAAAGATGAAGTATGAAGGCCTATATGGATACATAATGTACATTGTCATTATCTCTTCATTTATGAAGAATAAACCATGAATATCTGTGTAAAAGTGGCCTAAGTGAACAAAACTTTTTTTTTTCAATTCTGTGGTTACCTTGAAAGAAATGAGAAAATGGTAAACTGAACAGAAAACAGGAAAATTATCCTTTATTAAAGACAAAACAGTTTATATATTATAGTTTATTATATATTATTATGTGCGTCAGTTCAGATTTTGCATTATAAATTTCTTTGAAAACAAAATTTATGACTACCTATCCTGTGGAGTATACAGCAATCATGAGCAATCCCTGTATGCATCTTTTCAAAACCTTAACTTTTTTTACCTTTAAAGTGGAGAAAAAAGACTCGATATAAGACTTAAAGCAAGCAGAATCAAAGCTTCAACCACTTTATCATTTTAATCATGTGTTCATTTTTTATCAACATGGCAACCAGATTCTGAGATTGTATAGTTTATAATTTATAGTATATTTTTCATAAAAAAATTTTTTTGACCAATTGCCTGAACATGAACTCCATTTACTTATATATTTTCATAGCACTTCCAATCATTACATTGAATTAACATTTTGATGATAATAATTATGGCATTAATTATTTATTTTTTTTAACATTTTGGTGTCACTCAATGTGTGTTTATGCTTTAGATAATTTTTGCTAAGAATTTTGTGATTGGCATTTCATCTTTGTGCAGTTGCCTTTACAACCGCTACCAAATTTAACATGAAAGATTATTATTTCAATGTTAAAAAAAGGGTTATATTTTCTCATAAAATACTGTTTGGTACTGGTTGGCAATTTTATCTTATTTTCATTTATAATTGTTTTTTTGTTTTTTTTAATATCGGTATAATGTGAGACTTTTCAGCTAGAGATATTTCAAATAAAACCTCTTATTTTATTAATGCATGCAATTCAATTTTCTTGCTGTAATGTTACTTGTTCTTTTCAGATTTAAATTTACTTTATCTTATGACTGTTTGATTAGATTGAAGGGCAATGTGAGTAAACAAAAAAATAAATAGAAAATGAAGATGATTTCTAAATAATGATTGATAAAGATAGATGTCCAATAATCAATTAGTACCACCATTTATACAAAAAGAGATGTGCTTTCCGTATGATAATCTGTCATATTTATTTCTCAACTGATTTGTCTGACATTTTCTGTGGAGACCAAGAATACTCTGTACATTTGCCTTTGCTGATTAGCAATTAATTGAGTAATTTTATAATTGTTTTGTTGGTGATCCATACATCTTAATTTTTACTTTAGATGCATCTATTTTAAAGTTTTGTAATGGAGTTATATCAAACTTACCTCACCTAGCATAGATGGAAGAGACAGAATAAACTACTTAACTTGCAAATACATATTGTTAGAAGTGGATAAAATCTAGGTTTATGTAGATGTTGAACTATTAGATTAACAACTCAAAAATTAGATGCTGCTGCCATTATTTAGTAAATCTATTTCATTCACAATTGTATAATTAGATGAATAGTATTCGCTTAAATGAAACAGAAGAAAAAAGACAAACAGCTTAGCAAAATCTTAGAGATCTTACTTAAAAGACATTAGAAAGAGCAACTAAAGTGATCAAGGCTTGCTGGCACAGTGCAAGGTTTTTGGTTTCACATTGGTTGGGTGGATGGTTCAAAGCCCTGTATTGTACCATTGATTTATGTGTTAGGCCTATAATTTATTGGGTTTTTGTTTTGTTTAGTTGTTTTTTTCAAAGCGTTATAATGAGAGAAAGAAGGTCTTTTTTCATTCTCTATATGCTTAATCCTTTTCCAGGATTATTCACAAAATATTATAGTTTAAAACCTTTTTCTAGCTCTAGATTTCATTATCTTACCATTCTGAGAGTGGGTGTATTTCATTGAGCAGGAAATATACATGAAGGCTTGTCCTAAGTGATGAAAAAGATTGTCTCATGAAGTTTCATTTATCTTTCACATTAAACTGCATTCATTCAAGATTGAAAGCCTATGTAGAAATAAGAACTAAAAGCTTAATTTTGTAATCTTTATGATTTCAGGGCCTTTGTAGTGGTGGTGGCAACCTGATTATCTTCAAAATTGGAGAATTCTCTTTTTAACCTGGCCACAAAGTTTCTACTATTGATCAGCCTGATTTGACAATTTGGAGCACTGGTATTTAGCTAGAGGAGATTTAAAGTAAAGAATGGCCTTATCTTCAAATGACTGGATTCTTGCACTGATTTTTTTATTTTTGATGATACAACAAATTGACCAAGAGCTTTTCTAGTGGAAAATATCAACTCAATGTTTACTATTGAAGTCATTTTATTTACATATTTGAAATCAGAAGAATAGATGATTGCTTTAAAGGCAAGCAGGCTAACCTGCCTCTTAATTATATAAAGGTTAGCCACACTTGTACAACCAAATATAGAGACAAATCATAAAAGATTACAATAATATCAGTTGAGGGAGAAAGATAAATACCATTTATTGGATTATGTCGGGTAAATGTAGGCCAATGCAATAAGATTTGAAATCATATTGAGAACATGATCATGAGTTCTTGAATTTAATATATTCCACAAGCTCTTAATGCACCCTAGTTAAAGACTCCTTTCTACCAAATAAGAGCTATTTGTTTTACAGTATTAAAATTTATGTCTATTGGCAGATGACTTTAATTAATTGCTCAATGAAATTGAAAACCTCGCAACCTTTCATAATATATCATTTGCTCAGATCATGAAGGATGGAGAAGATGACCATTTGTTTGTTGAAGAATTCATAAGTCTGTTTTGTTTGACATTTCAATTTGATATATGAAGAGATAATATATAAGATATGAAAGAACAGATCTGTTTATAAATAATACAATATAATATGGTTAACTTCATACTCAGATTAATACGAATGACATTTTGAATGTAATTCTTTTTTTCTTATATTTGCATGATATTGATATTATATTACAATCTGTTTTCAAAAACATTCATTATGTAATATTTATAAGCCAATCCTTTTTCAAACTCGAAAAACCATTACAAAAAAAAAGTTTATTTCAGTGCACAATGAACCATTTTTCTACGTTACCCACAAATCTATTACTCTTAATTAAAAAAGGATTTTTCATTGTATTGCTACACCAATATTTATGAATTATATATTAAAAATTTACATTTTACTCTTTCCTTTCATGTTTGTAATTTCAATCTAATCATCCCAATAAATCTTACCACAGTATGGCCAAATGCATATCCTTCATATAGGCATGGATAGCCTGAAAGCACACAATCTATCACATTCTGACATGATAACAATAACAAATTATGGTATTCTTTTGTTTAAATATTTTGAAATAGACAACAGGAAACCTCAAAGAACATCCACAACAATCAACAACGATGAAAAACCAAAACAGCATCATAGAGTTGATGTCTGGTACTTACCTTTAGGAGGAAACAAGAAACCCAACCCAAAAAACACATCAGGGATTACAGCTTTAAAAGTTGACTCCCTTCTCCTATTTCATAAGTCACATTGAACAAATGGTCACAGTGGGTTGCTCCCAATTACTGCGCACTTGTTTAGCTAATAGGCTAATATTATATAAAATTTATGAGTTACAGAAATGTTAATGATAAACAGTATAATCAATTCAAGCAACAAATTACTGATATTATTATGAACATTAATGTGATGCTTATTCAACTCACTACTTTATTATCTATGCTTTCAATATTTATTATGATGTATTATAATGTTTTAAAAAAGATCCTTCTCATTTTAGTACAGTTGGTTATCATGCCATTTTGGCTAGTTTCTACAACTGAAATAAACTTTTATCATTCCTATCAAATATCAATAAATGGACAACATAAATTGCATAAATCATTTTATTGTTTACCTTCCCCCTCTACACCCACCCCCCCTTTTTGTTGTTGTTGTTTGTTTGCTTGTTGGCTTTTTTTATATTTTTCATTCCCGATTGTCCAGATTACAAAATTATCCTGATATAGTGATATTATAATTATTGTTCAAAGCCAAAGTGTAAGTTGTCTCTCTCTCACTCTCTCTCTCTCTCTCTCTCTCTCTCTCTCTCTCTCTCACTCTCTCTCTCTCTCTCTCTCTCCTTCCCTCCTCCCCCCCCGTGTGTGTGTGCATGTCTATTGTCTGGATTAACTTTGTTATTATGGGTCCCTGATGTTACGTGTGTGTACTCTTGAGTCTGTTGTGGTATTAAGGTCATCGGATTGTTTGAAGAGCAGTTAGAAGACTGGTTTGGATTACCGTATCTATTTCGACAAGCACGCCCCATCTATTAGTATAAAGATGCCCTTAAAAAGAGCAGATTTAATACGGAATTACAGTTTGATCAAACAGCCAAAAACAAGGACCAATGTAAAACAAAAAGAACAAAAAAAAATCACCTGGTTTAACCCACCATTTAACAGTAACGTATCTACGAACGTCAGTTAAATGTTCCTCTCTCTGATCGACAAATATTTCCAAAAGAACAACAAATAATTGAGTAAGATCATCAACAGAAATAACATCAAAATTAGTTACAGCTGCATGCCTCATGTAAAACAAATCACCTCAAACCATAACAAATGCCAGCTGAACAGTCATCTCAAAGAAAATTCATCTCAAGAAAAGTCTTGTGATTGAAGAATAAAGAATGATTGTCCATTGGAATTTGGAAGGAAAATGCCTTACAAAATGTTTAGTATATCAAGAAACTGTTACTAGTGTTACACAAATTTCAACAAAAAACAAATAAAAAAGAAACATACATCGGACTTGCAGAAGGTGCATTTAAAACAAGATTGACCAACAGACATCTTCATTTAGGCTGGAACATAATGATAAAAAGACCTCAATGAAACTAAGTGAACATATTGGAATTTAAAAGAAAATAATATCAATTATAAATTGAAATGGGTAATTATAAAACAACTTAGACCATGCACACCGACCAGTAAGCATTGCGCTCTTTGCGCAGAAGAAAAAATTCAAATAACCCAATTGTGTAAACCATCATTGAATTGAACTACAGAAAATAAATATATTTTTCTTGCCTACACCATAAGAAGCATCAATTGAAAAATATCACCACCTGAGAAGTGTCAATAGTCACAAAACTTAAAAGTTGTGGTTCAATCTACATTGATCTAAGTATTTCTATATTATATATAGTCCTCGATATATATATTGAAAAATATCTTCACCTGAAGAGTGTCTATGGAAATGAATTATCGCTGCAATTTGGACAATAAATACATGATGATGTTGAGGGGGTAAAAATGAGAAAGCCATAATATATATTTTGTACAAAATTCATCCTAATTCAGTGGTAGCAGTGATCATGCCGATAGCTACCTCCTTCCATTTCCAGCAGACCGGGTTGAGTGAACGCCTTAGTCGCGTGCAAAGGCAGTCTTCACAAGGAAGGTTTTTGCCTTATTTCTTATTTGCTGCTCTTTTTTGGAGAAGGGAGGCCTGTTCCATAGAAAGTAGCAACGGGAAAAGCGAAAACTAGCAAGCAAATCTTACCGTAGTAGTAGTAGTAGTAATAATAATAATGATGATAATACATGTAATAATAATAATTGATGATGATGGTAATGATAATAATAATAGCCTAATAATAATAATAAAATATTAATAAGGAGAACAATATTATACTATTGTGGTTGCATATTATGCTGCTATTGCTTCTCCCACTACACTACCGTACACAACTAATACTACTACATGCACTACATGTACTGTTATTACTACTACTACAACTATAATTTATGATTATGATGATGAAGAGGAGGAAGAGCGTAACGTGCAAGAGGAGGAGGAGGAGGATGGCATTAATGGAATAAGTCAATAACAAAGATGTAACAAAAACATTCCAATACAGTAAAGGGAATAGGGAAAATCACTAACATAAAATGCACATTATCGACGACAACAAAACACCATCTCTAACGTGGGCACAGTCATCTCATTCCATCAGTCCTCGTCTTCCCGTGAAATACAGAAGACACTGAAAACAATGCTCAGATAATTTCTCCTTCTTGTGCCCTACAATTTGCCGACAGGCAGTACACGGAGAGAGTACATAACGTACTTCAGTTCAACGCAGCCCGGTGAGTCAGTTCTCTAGTCATTTTTCATTCATATCTTTGACCTTTTGTGAAATAAAAAGTTGGATCTCTCTCTGTGGCCTGTGGCAGAAATTTCTGACAACACTGGAGGCCAAGGTCTTTCGTAGTTGTCAAATAAATCCTATTGATATGAGAAGGTGTTTGCCGAAGATTGTTCTACTAGGCAAGGACTAATCATATAATAGAGTCAAAGACTCTAGAACTGCAAAATTCCCATTTCACTCCTCCCTGAACGTCGACAATGATTTCTAGTTTGAGGTTTGTAGTGTAGAATCTATCAATGTAGATTAGATCTATTCTAGATATCTGATCTATATAGATAATCTATCTAGAATCTAGATATTAGATCTAGATCTAGATCTAGATCTAGATTTCTAAATCTAGAATCTAGATCTACCCCCAGTGACACAGAGCCACAAAATCTAAAGCCTGCTCCACACCTACAGATAATTTGTCAGATGGATCATCCTTTAAATCTGAAAGCGATTTTGCATCCACACTTACAAGTCAATCGAAAACAGGCCTATTATGTCAACATGGCAGAACACGTCAAGTTCAAATATAGGGGCGATATGAAATATTTTCATTTATGGCTGTCAATATTCGGACCCGTGTCCCAATAGTGTGGATGTTTATTCGGACCCATGTCCCAGTAGTGTGGGTGTTTATTCGGACCCAGGTTTTTATTGGAACACACAGATGTAGAAAAATATATTATTCATCAATCAGAGTTTTAAGAAGAAGAATCCAAGTTGCCGGCTTCTTGACTAATCTCGATCTAGAATCTATATAATAAAATAATAGGCTTATATTTAGATCTAAGATCTAGATATTTAGATCTAGATCTAGCTATCTGAAATCGTTCATGGTGTGTAGTGTGTGAAGGTGTGTAGTGAGAGGGAGAAGCTGAGA
>JASKDV010177756.1:0-12858 GCA_032466395.1 Aegires albopunctatus
TCATAATGTGCAATACAAATATAATAAGCCTATCATAATGTGCAATACAAATATAATAAGCCTATCATAATGTGCAACACAAATATAATAAGCCTATGATAATGTGCATTACAAATATAAGCCTATCATAATGTGCAATACATTTTTGTTCCATCAATATTATGAGCAATGGTTAAGAATAAGATCAAGGGTATGGAATACTTTTTTATTTATGCATTCCATTTATTTAAATAAAAAAGATTAAGTATGATATTGATAATTAGCCTCCTCATGTATAGAATGCACAAAAATCAATTCTTTGTTAAAAGGTTAATATATTAATGTTAATACTTATTATATATACAGTATAGAGTTGTTAACATGTTAGCTTAAAGTAGGCTACATAATAAATGAGAAGGAAAGGAGACCTCAAATTCACCCTGTACAACATATTGGATTTAGCTGTAACTTACGGTAAATAAATAAACATGTACATGAACTTAAATGCCATTCATAAACATAGCAAGTAAATTGTACTAAACCAAACCAGATGAAGAATTTTTGGACTAGTGGAAGCACTGGATTTTTAAAAATACATTTCCCTTTAACAAAAGGAAATTGGATAAGGCACTGGCACATTAATTTTTAATTTGTTCATGAAGGTAATAATGGTTAATAAACTTATAAATAATAATACTGCAATCACTTGCTACCAAGTCCCATTCAATATGAACATATCAGTAATCCAAAGGTGCCAACCAGTATGATAAAATCGTACTTACTACAATTTGAACTACCCGGTATCTAAAATAGATTATCAAAATCTACTGAATGATTTAATTAGAAAGAGAGAAAAAAAAAAAAAAAAAAGAAAGATCAATGTTAGTAACTTGTTAGCATTGGTGATAAATTTTGATGTTCACAAGAAAATACAACACGGAAACCTTTGTATAGCATGTTTTTGTGGGTAACTAAAGTACTGTGATATTCACAAACAGAATTTGTTTTTTAAAGCAACAGAAATTAGAATAGCTTAGAAAATAGATCATTTTATCCTGAATATTTTAATACCAAATTTAGTTCTCTAAGTTGATTATTAACAAAGTTATGGATATTTTAAAAATGCCATTTTGAGACATGGCTCATTTAATAAATACACCACCCAGTATTCTCAAATTTTCAAAACATATGCATAGAACAAGGCTATTTTTTTTTTTTGGTGGGTATGCAAAAGATGCAAGTGGTTTGTTTTTTTTACATCGCATTGACAATAATGCACAATTTCGTGAATAGCGCAAGGGAGGTAAAAATAGCGAATTTTATTAATTTTTAGATGACTCTGAAAAATCAATGAATAGAGCCACATTATTGATTAATACATCAAATTAAAGATCTTTTCAAGCGCTGACAGATAGTCTAAAACATGCTTACAATGTTCGGAATTTTTAAAATGCTGACAATTACCTTGGCAAAAGCTAACAGAGTCCAACTACACGTACAGCATAACACCTGAGAGCTTTACAAACTTCCAGAGAATTACCCACTGCTTTGGAAAACAAAAATGGCTGAATGAATAGGCACTAGGCAAGACTGGACTATCTTTTCTCAAACATGAACCAAACCATGAAACTATTCAACGACCTGAAAGTTCAATCAATAGATCAGATTAAAGCTCATTCTTCCAGCTCTATGCAGGTCACAGCAAACTAAACAAACACCAAAACAGAATACTCAAAGGACATCAACAACCCAATTCCAGACACTACCAATCCTCAAACCAAAACCCCAATAAAGAAAAAGGAAGAAAACCCCAACACCATAACAGTACAACAACACATCTTTGAATGCATTCACCTTGCTGGACTCAGAAATGACCTGCTACTACCAAACCCTATCATCTACAATAGTCTATATTCCTCACCACAACAATTGAAGAACACAGCACGATATCACCACCTGGCATTGGCTGCTGAAACAGGACTTAGTTCCAGCAGTCGGGGATTGCAGAGGGTTGTAAATAAGTAAGTTCTCATAAACTATCTCATCCAAAGTGCAAAACAAGACATACCATATTTCTTTTCTCCTGTTTAAATAAACCCTATACAACAGTCTGGTTTCTCTAATCCGAATCCCTCCGTAATGTGAATGATTTTTTGGGAACAGATTTTGTTCTTATTATTTTTTAGTATTCCCTAATCCAGAAAATTCTGTAATCCGAACAAATTGCCAAGAACGGAGGTGTGCGGAATAGAGAGACCAGACTGTACACAAATGTTGTCATCCTCAACATATGATTAAGCACAGAAAGTCCCTGAGGAATACTGCGTAGTAGATTAACAATGTAATATTTGTTAGTCAATGAATGGATCTTGCCAAATAAATTACCAGTATGCTAGCACCATTGGATTCATATTTTCTTCTTCTTTTTCAAATTAACTAACACAACTTAACTGGGTTGAGTATTACTGTTAATACGCAAACATACAACAAAAAACCAAAACTAATTAGGAGTCATATGACCTTGATTGGATGTGTAGGTAAAGAGTAAGATGGTTTTTTTAGTTGATTCTTGTTACATATCACTAGATCTAATCTATGGAGTACAACCAATATGGCTTGCATCCCTGATAGACGAGGTTATCTTTCTGACCAGCTGGAAAATCGGCTTTCGTTTACATGTCTTTTTCGGCTAATTAGCTGTTTTTGCTGCTGCCAGCTGACCGGACATATAGCCGGTCACTACTGTATAATAATAATAATAATAATAATAATAATAATAATCATTATTATTATTATTGTTGTTTTTAATTAGTGCTGACAAAGAAGTGTATTATATGACACAAACATGACTGGAAATTCAAATCTTTTACTTTCGCATTCACACTTTTTCTTTAAAGATCACAATCAGAGATTTATAGAAAACTCACATGATAAGGTTAATTGTATTGTCTTCCAACTAGAATAATCTTTCAAATCATGGGGAAAAAATGAGGATAACGTATCACATAACATTAAAATGTAGTAAAACATGAAATTTGATAAAACAATATTTCATTTCAAAATAAAACATTGACTAAGATATCTTTCTAGACTTGACACCATGGATTAATAAATCATAATTTTGGGTTCAATCGTTTAAATAGGTATTTTACATAATTTTCACCTTGATGTGATTCGGATTGTATGGTGATTCATCTGATTACGTTGTGCATGTTGTAGAATATTTACATTTACTTTGCATGGTGTATATGATACATCAATGCAAAAGTGGCAATCTTTTTGCTTAATCAAAACATGTAAATCTCTTCATTATTACTAGCAAAAAAAAAATATATAAACTGGGATAGAAGTATATTCAATGAGTGAGAGGAAAGTCAATGAGGTCCAGCAATATATATAAAAAATAAATAAATAGTTAAACAAAAGTACATAATAAAAATAAAATCAGAAAACTTAGTTGATGAAATTGACCTCTTTCAAATGGTTACTAACTGTTTTAACAGGAACATGACATGAATTAAGTATAATTTGAATCTGCAGGGATGGTAATTTTAGACCCAGGTAGCAAAAGATAAGTAAGTGTCTTTTAAACATCTGGTGAATGATTGAAAATTGCCATCCCTGTAGTATTTTCATGGCAATTATTAGAGTTTTAGAAGACCATTTCCATTTCTTACAACAAAACAAGTACTTGAGCAACATCAATCTCGTACATCAAATAAAGGCGAAAAATTTGATGTGAAAGTCGGTACTTGGACGAAAAATAATTTACACCGTTCCTATTTGATACAAAAATAAAGACTCAAAATAAATACACAGCTCAAATAATGTACATGTTATGAAAGTTTGGGACAAGAATATTTAACACACACTTCATTTGGAGCATTTATTTTATATCAATCACAGCAATGACTTGAGTTAGTCAAACATAAAGCCAGTATTGCTGAACGGTTGTGAGACGTGGAAGATAAAAGTTCACCAAAGTTCTCCTCAACAAACTACAGACCTTTGTAAATGCTTGCCTGAGGAAGATATTGAGAATCAGATGGCCGGATAGAATTCGGAATGAGGAGCTATGGGGAAGAACGGGTCAGAAGAGGATTGCTGAGGAAGTAGGAAAGAAAAGGTAGCGGTGGCTTGGCCACACCTTAAGGAAACCTCCAGAAAGCATCACAAGGCAAGCAGTAAGATAGAATCCACAGGAGCACAGGAAGAAGGGGAGACAAAGAACTACATGGAGGAGGTCCATAGAGGAAGATATGAGAAGAGGGGGATGCACCTGGAATAGGCCTCCACTAGCACAGGATAGAGATGGTTGGAGGGCTGTCGTCAGTAGCCAGTACCCTGACATTGGGTGAGAAGGCAATCCATCCATCATTTAGAAAAACCAGTATTTTTATCAATTACAGCAATGACTTGAGTTAAGAAAACTTAGAATGAAGAAAAAATAAAATGAAGAGAAACAAATAAGATAGTTTTGATGGAAAAATAAAGTTGTTTAATTAAATCAAGACATGGGGTACAAAACATATATATATATATATATTCATACAATGACCCTGGTTAAGAAAAGTTTGGTGTAGCATAAGCTGAGACTATTAACACAAGTAGGGACAATAACAGTGGATACTAAAGAAAATATATTATATCATCTTTAATCTGAGTAGTATGATTTCATGATGACATTGCCATTCACATATTATGGAAACAGTATACATGTAGTCATGTGAAGTGAAAATGATCTGTATGCAATTGTAATAGTGAATACTCAACCCTTCATCTTAACAATACTATTATTGTTAATGTTGTCATGATCATCATTGAATGTCATATATAATAAAATGTCCATTGTGTATGAAAATGTATAGAACATTGTACGTTATATTGAGGAGAAAAAAAAGTCAATTTGTAAGCAATGACATTAACCCTTTCGTTGTGTTGCCCGAGTCTCACTTGGGGTATTGAATATCGCCTTAATGTATATACCCCGACTGAGACTTGGGGTAATCTCTATTTCCTATCATTAATTCTCTGCACAGAGGGTGAAAAGATGTGCGCAGTGAAGGGGTTAATAATGAATTTAATCACAGGGCAGACATCACAAGGGGTGATTAGAATTTTGAATGTCCAAAACGGTAGATTGCAGGTTCTGATTAGGAGCAGATGGGAAGGTCACACTACTAGTGTCTGGCCAATCAGTTTCATGAATTTCTTTGAGGACGACCTTGTATTCAGGAGGTTGTTGCTTTCTTATCCTTTTGATTCCACTGTAAAGGTATTTGAGCCATCCACTATCCAATACAATCCACTGGAAAAGAATGGAAGAGTAAAATCAATATGGATATACGATGAATGGAAAGATATGGAGAGGTTTATATGATACTATTACTATTACAAGAACCACAAATTCTTTGAGGAGCAGATCTTTTTTCCAGTTTGTAGCAGATTCTTTTTAATAGCTGACAAAATGTCCCCTGTTTCAACTCAATTTCAAGACCTTTGCACCTATCAAACCCTTAGCTTGCAAGTAATACATGTAAAACAACTGATATGATTATCCTCATGATGAACAAGTGATAGCCAGGTAAAGATATGCACTGTAGTATAGTTTTTGTTCTTGTATCCACAGTCTCTTCTATCTCTCTTCATTTCTTTTGACAATCTTATCTATCACTATCATCACTTTCTCACTAGATCTAGATCTCGTCTTATACAAAGATTCTGACAATCACTGATACATTTTTTTTCAGAATAAAAACATATCATGGAAAAATTATTCAGTTAACTAATGTTAAAGAATCTATCTAATTTTATTTTTAGATAAGATGAAGATTAGATCTAACTATTGACGAAAGAAATTCAACTGAATGCAATGACTAGAAAAAAAACAATATTGCTTCCCTTTTTCATCTTTGCCTACCTCGTACTTCTGGAAGATCGCTGATTTGGTCAGCACGCTAATTAAAAATTTATCTCTATTTTTTATCGGAAAATCACCTAAATTGCGAAAAAATGCGCATCATGCAAAAATCGCGGCTGCGTTGCAAAAAATGACAAAAATCGCGGTTGCAGTGTGGTTGCAATGAACGCAATTTTCCGCGGGGCCAGATAATCATGTCGTTTGATGTTCCACCCTGCTTCATGGCTTCCTCTGCATATTTTTTTGCAATAGTTAGCTAACAATTAAACTATTAGAAATTATAGCTGGGCCTGGGGCTTGGTCCTCAGCACATTATTTCAAAAGGGTTATAAATAAAATGTCTTACCTCTACTACCAGGGAAAGAATAGCAAATCCAGCTGCCACGCCAAGAATGCTCAGACGAAATCTGAATGGGGTGTCTTGTAGGGGCATCATCTACATGAGTATAATTCATTGACATAAAATTGTTTTGAGACACTTTTAAACTAGCCTCTAAATCGAATTTAAATCAAAAGGCCCTCATTTCAGACGTGGACACTAAATTGGCATGTTATATAAAATTTTATGAATACTTTTATGATGTTAAAAATATTTTATTCAATACAGGGTCCCCACTCAAATCAAAATTATCAAGACTACCTATCAGACCGCAGTTGATGCATAAAATAATAAAAAAGAATGACAAGAAATCACTGAGCATGTGCGAAACGGACAATTTTAATACAGAATTGACTAGCCAGACTAACTTGCTAACACCCATCATTGAGCTGACACTGTCGCGACTTTGGGGATGAAAAAAGTAGGCAGGGCGTGATCAAATAAAACTCACGACTCTTTCCTGTTTCCAAGATGAAAAAAAAAAATCCCGACTTTTTCAAGACGCTGGGGGCCCTGTCAATACTACTGCATTATGATAATGTTAAGCAAATGATACATTTTTCATTTCAAATTTTTTAAGCTGATTCCAGCATTCATTGGTTTTCCGAAAGCAAAACAAAACAAAACAATAATCAACAAAAAACACTATTTAATCAAAAGCTACATCCATCATTGATGTGGTATTCTAAGGCTATGAGTGGAAAAGTCATGATGAAATGCAACAAAAATTAAGGGTTAAAAAAAGAAAAGAAAAAGAAGCTGCGCTAGGATAACTAACTTATTCCCTTTACTTACCATGAGAAAATCTGAAATTGGTTTAAGAGGCTTCAACAGTAGAAATACGGATATACCAGTCAGGATGATGAGATCCAACAGGAACAAAACTGTGGAGAGAATTTGGAGTCATTAGGTTATCTTTTATCATTTGATTTACCATCGAGTTCTTTGGTTTGAGGTTTACAATTTATTTCATTACTGATTTTTCCATTATTGTTCTATTTTTGTTCTTAGTCTTTATCTTTAATGATAATAGTAGTTGCCACATATTCCTACTTCCACCAAGGCGATCAATTTGGGGTTTCTCAAGATTTTTCATATCTCATATGGTAAAAATGTACAAAAAAGACTAACATTAAAAGTAAAGGAAATCTCTGAGTTCATCAACAATAACATATTAGTCTTGGAAACTTGAACTTTGGTTATTTCTCCTGTATACCAAAGAACTCAAAGTCACCACAATCATTGACATGTCTTACCATTTGTGTAGATAGCTTTACGGAAGGGTGGTCCCGTGGAAAAGGTGAAGGCCACTGAGATGTACATGAAGGATGAGAGAAGAAATAGGATGGTGCTCTCCCAGGTTTTGGTCTCCGCCTCATCACTATCACCCACAACACCACCATCAGTTGAAGAGTTTCCGGGGGCTGGTGTGTACCAACTGTGTCCACATGGAAACAAAATCAATGCATGAAATAATCAATAACATGAAAAAAACAAAACAACTCTTAATATACTCACTAAACTTTAATAAAAAGTAAGGAAACAGGAGTGATTTACAAGCTCCATGAATGCAACATCATGTTTACATGAAACCTAGAATTAGGAACCAGTAAATATTATTTCAACCAATGAATGACCTATACATTATTAGTCGGACTCTTACTAATCATACAGAAACTTACTCACACAATTTGTTTCTGATGGACTGATCCATTAATTTATATAAAAGAACTGTTACTCAAGTAAGCAGAGAAGAGGGACCTGGCAAAGTCAGAGATAGTTAGTGCCAGAGTACCAACATAATGACATCCATTTTATTAAATGGTTTGTTGAGAACTGAAGACTTTGAAATAAACAATAGAAGGTGGAATAATGATGATAAATAACCATTGAGTGTATGATTAAGTAGGGGAAATGATTTTACATTGCTGGTAATCATTGTCATTATTTTTATTACTTACGGTTCATTGGACAGTATGATATAACCAGTGGTCTGGAATAGGGCAACCAGAAAGACCTGAGAAATGATGGATACCAGATTGGACGGCTTCATCAGACTTCCTGGTGGCTTATTCTTCACTAGAAGGTGGTAGGCTCCTGTGTTACCCACTGTGGGTACAAAAATGAATTATCAAGTAAAAGATGATAGCTAGAGGTTGGATATGAATAGTCATAAGGCTCATAGACTTTCTCAAAAGAGGACATTTTCTCAAAATAACGGCTCAACATGTCTATTTGTAGTAAAATTCTTCTTATGAATTGTGTCCCGAATTAATCCTAGTTTTAGAACAAATTGTAGGACAGCTTAGAAACTAAGAAAAGGATTTAAACATGTGAATATACTACCCACTGGAACTTTCTATATGAATGATCATTAGTGCAAGTGCGTGGATAGAATGTATATTCTCAAAGGGAGTAATTGTTTACATGGATGAACTTGGTATTCTTTCTAAAATCATAGAATGTCCTTTGAGCCATGAATTTTTAGGTGATACTGATAAAATTTACTTGTATGGGTATCAATGGTTATTTTAAAAGATAAGACAACTTATGAAGACCAGCTTTAAAAACAAAACAAAAAAAAAACTTACAAAGGATAGCAATGGAGGTTGTAATGACCAAATCAATATGGAGGTACTCAAAGTCAGACAAGTTGGTCAGTTTCTGGAAAGATAAAAATCAACATTTAGACTATCAATTTGGATATATATCATGATCATGGCAACACAAGATTCATATTAAAAACTAGTTAATTCAAGAAAAGATGAATACTGGGACATACCGAAGTGAAATGTGAAAAAGGTGAAATTTTAATGCATGAAATATAATAGAGTAAAATATTTCCAGTACATTAAAAGGAAACAAGATTTGGAAATCTCCATGTGTTAGAATGGAGGAGATGAATGAAAAAGGATTATTCATCAAACTTTGAAAAATAAGGCTTACCAAAACAGATTTAAGCCAAATTATATGACATGTTTTTCTATTGTGTTCATATGGAAAGCATGACAAAGTCACACCAGTTTCACAGAGAAGAATATCCTATGTATGGTGCACCACAGAGAAGAATATCCTATGTATGGTGCACCACAGAGAAGAATATCCTATGTATGGTGCACCACAGAGAACAATATCCTATGTATGGTGCACCACAGAGAACAATATCCTATGTATGGTGCACAAAATGATTACTGGTCATAAGATAGAGGATAATTTGTAATAGATTTGGCATACATGTTTGACATAAAGTCAAAGAACAAGAATAATGTGTGATTAACTCAACCAGAATAAAGACATAACAAGAAACAGTTGACGTTTCAGTTTAAAAAACCTTTATCAAGACGAGCAAATAAAGAATTACAAAATGAAAAGGGAATACAATACTTAACTGAGACACAGAAAATCGACACCGGAACAGATAAAAATAGATCCAAGACAAACAGAGTAAGACATCACAAGACATTGTGGTTGAGTTAATCACACATTATTCTTGTTCTTTGACTTTATTTCGCTCAACTGTGGCTTCTCATTTCATTTTATGTTTGACATAGTGATATTTCCAGGATTACTGACCCATTTCAATGCTTTTATATGGTCTAAATAGCAACTACTGGGATAAAATTAGGGATAACTGTATATAAAACTTATTATACTGATCATGAAATCACTACTTACAGAGTACAAGATAAGAATGGTGACAAACTGTATAAAACTGTATAAGGCCATGTATTTAAAACAACCAAAGGAAGTCGCTAATGCTGCTCGTCCTTGTCTGTAAAATTAAATATTGTCAATAGTCAAGATGATGGCGATAAAGGCGGGACATCATTTATAGACTAATCCCTTACCATTAACTCATTAACTCATTTAACATTTTGCGGTAGGTAAGCATTACCAATAGCAATTAGATTTTTTAGATGTGTCAGCCAAACTGTACATGATAATAACAATAAATATGATAATGATATTTAATCACTGATATAAAGACTGAAGCACACATTTAGTTGATTACAATTGCTTATAAACTAGTAATTATAAAACCGGCAAAACACATTTAATTGATTACACGTACAATTAATCATAACTAGCAATTTTAAAGCTTGTAAAATGAGTTTAATTGTTTACAATTCATCATTGCTGGCAATTTTAAAGCCTGTAACATGCATTCAATTAATTACAATTTATCATAATTAGCAATTTTAAAACCTGAAAAATGCACGTAATCGATGACGATTAACAAAAGATAGCAATTTTAAAGCCTGCATTTAATTAATTATAATTATTCATGACTAGCAACTTTTATTCAAAATATAAATAGATTGAAAGATCATCCTACATTTTATGGATGGATGGACACATTGGTTAAAGTTAAAAGACTTTTAAAGACAAACCTTATTGCTGTCACCACGCACTCTATGTTATTTATCTTTGAGGTGAACGGAGCAGCCACAGATGCCTCAGCCTCAGAAAGTGAGATGCCTGCATGAGCTGCCTTCAAAGCCTAAGTGAAGAAAGCATATATTTTTAAAAAAGTTCACATTGTAATAGTAAATTGTTGGTAGTTACAAAATAAAATCTTTTTCCTTTGGGTAAAATTAAACAGATGAAAGAATTGAAAGCTCCAGAAACAATTTTAAACAATACGAAAGAGCCTTACACAAGTCTATGACAGAAATAAAAAAAATAAGTTAAACATTTCACAGGTGAGATTTTCATGGTTTCAAAAAGAATTTATTATTATTAAACGAGCAATCTTAATAATTTACTTCCGACAGAATCAAAAGAACACTAAAGAAAAGTTTTTTTTACCTCACAATCATTAGCACCATCTCCACACATACCAACTATGTATCTGTAATATAAAAATAAACGAGTATAAAATTGTTAAGTTTTAAACAGTAAGAGAGGTGAGGTCCATCACCAGGGACTGAAAACAATTTCAGCGAAAATTGCAGAGATAGCTGGGGCAACCATGTCCGAAGACCGGGCTGCAACACAGCTTTAAGTCAAGTGAGTCATAGGTGATTAACTTATCAATATCAATAAGAGGATTATGTTTTGTAATTTAGATATTTCTATGGTACATAAAATTCTCGTCAATTCTGAAGTAAAACAAAGCAATCATTCTGCATTTACTCATCACTGAATAGTAATCATTTACTTCTTATTCAGCATGTAGACTGTTCAGCATTGTTAAGATATTCAATTTCTAAAACACCCCAAAGAGGAGGAAAACCGTATCAAGTGTCATGCACAAGAATGTAATAATCACTCACTCAAGCTTTTGTAGCTGCTCGATAAGCTGACATTTTTGGTCTGGAGACATGCGGGCAAATATTGTTCCCTGGGCACAAATCTGGAAAGGTAAAAATTATAATTAACAAATACCACATTTTTCAAATGACACATGAATCATCACTTATTGATTTTTACAAAAATTAAGCATAAAATGATGAATAACAAGAAGACAGTTTAGCTTGGTGCAAACCTACCTTTGGCAGAAGTTCTGGAAAGTGTGTGGTGATAACTCCAAATGACTTGCCATTGATGGCAAGATGGCGCCGGTGTGAATCTTGTGGCATGGGTATTTTAGAATACCGCTGTGTTGGAAGATGGAGAAAGTAAAAAACATTGTTCACTTCACCTCTCTTTAAAAAATTCCCTCCCTTTTTTAGAAATGATTTAAAAATGTTTATATGTTCACTATAAGTTTCATAAACCAAAGAAACTTTGACTAAGGCTAGAAAAGATGCACTGGCTTAGGTAAATTATGTGTATTAGAAAGGGATCAGGTGACAAGGTTAATAAGAAAAGGAAGGTAACAATACAATCCGATTTCTTCTCCCTCCTTAAATTAATTGACAAGCTCGATCAGATTTAGTATTACTGTACATGAACCGTACCTATTTCTAGCCTTTGGTATCTGTCAGCTTTAAGATATAAAAGCCTATGTTTAAAAAAATATCAACATGCTGGGTATGTGCTGTTTTTAATTGCTGAGGGCAACTTATTCTACTTTAAGTTTTACTTACTTTTCTATCTTATTAGTCTAATAATGTAGAAATTATAGAATGCAAGTTTATAAGCAAATGCATAAAGGACATTTAAATAAAATCTATTGTGACTTTCAGAACAACATAGGGGACTTAGTCATTATATTATGTAGAAACTGAGAAGCATTGCAAACTGGTGAAGTACTCTTGAATAATTAAAACAAAAGGCTTATTATACATACAATATATTATATGAGGTTTGAAATCAATCATCTATGATCATTTATAGATTATATAATGAGAAAGATGTTATTACAATTAACTCAAACATTAACTGATTCATGATTGTAAACAATTTAATTTTGTTGGTCTTTTATAAATAAATAAATGGGAAGGTTTTACTAAAACAAGCTAAGAGACAATCACCTCGAGAGAGAGAGAAAGAAGCATGTTTAAAAATAATATTACAAACTGCAAAGGTTTGACTAAAACAAGCTAAAAGACAATCCCACTCTGAGAGAGAGAGAGAGAGAGAGAGAGAGAGAGAGAGAGAGAGAGAGAGAGAGAGAGAGAGAGAGAGAGAGAGA
>JASKDV010177767.1:0-12856 GCA_032466395.1 Aegires albopunctatus
AGTTAATAAATTTCATTAATTATAACTAAACTTTCTTGACTCCTTGTACATTTGCTTATATTTGTGTGTGCAGTCGTGAACTTCCTTCAACAAAAATTCAAATATATGTCACGTAATTTAATTCTTTGAATTAAGGTCATTAATTGTTGACTCACTGCGTGAATTTTATAACTGATAACTTACTGTCCAATAATAAACGTATTTCAAAATATGTTCACCATAAATTATATCTATATATAGGCAATGTCTCCCCAGTGACACAGAGCCTGATTTTCAGCCTACTTAATTTCATTGAGCAAGATTATTTTTATATTGAGTCTAATTTATGGGAATGTTTTAGTTTAGAGATGAACAGTACTTTTTTTCTTCTTCATGAAATAAGTAACTTTTCAAATCAGGAGTGGTATTTCTACATTAGATCTTGTGGCTCTATATCAGTTGGGGTACATTGACTATAGATGTATTTTTATCATTATGGTACTATTTCATGAGGTAGATAGGCCTTGTTACCAGAAAATCCAAAAGTTGCCAGCTTGGTACGTTCAGATGGAGGGGCCCACTTTGACCAGATGGCATGAATGGCGGGGTAAGTCACACCCTAAAGAATTGAAGGAATAAATGGAAATGATATGAATAACAGATTTTATAGTGTAATTGGGTGTGTCAGTGGCCTTCTGGTTAACAGAGTTCAAACACGTGAAACTCCAGCAGCTCCGCTCACCCTCATCAGTTGGCTGGGTGACTTTGTGGGATCATATCCTGCTACTGGATGCATGCAAATTGTCTAGATAACCACAGGTCAGTGGTGGTGTGTCCTTAGGTAAGACACTTTGTCACATCTACCTCACTTGACTCAGGTGTGAATGAGAACCTGACCGTTAAGACAACGTTGTCCATGTTTGAAAATTGTATTTGAGCCAACAGGCTGTATCCGATGTCATGTCCGAAAATTGTATTTGAGCCAACAGACTGTATTCTTGTCCTGTCGTCTCTGTGTTGCTGTCGGCCAGTGGAAGTAAAAAGTCTAAGGTCTTTTGGCAACGAATGCTATATCAGTGGGTACTTTAATTTTAATGTCAATTTTATTTTTGACATTCTATGATTTTGTCAAAACTAGATTATTGCAATTCCCTTCTCACTTGTATTACACAAACAAAGCTGAAGAAACTTCAGTTAGCCCAAATTAATGCAGCAAGACTAGCAGTTAATAAAAGTAAAACAGAGCACATCCCACCCATTCTACATATCTTACACTGGCTTCCAATGGACAAAGGAATACAATACAAGATAGCAACACTTTGTCATAAAAGCATCCACAAGGTGGCCCCATCATACATATCAGATGTGCTCACGTCACACCTATTTACTTCACCCTTCGCTCATCAAAAGGCACACTTACACACAGACAACCAAGGGTCTGACTCAAATCTTTGGGAGAGAGATCTTTCTCTTTCACCGCCCCTAAAATCTCAGATACACTACCATTGAAGATAAGAGAAGAAGGTTCACACAATAATTTTTAAACGTTTTAAAAAAAGCCCTAATTTAGAAATTAAACTCCACTGTGTTTTACCTTTATGCTGTAAAAAATCTGATTTGTAAATAATGTTATGCTTAATATGATATTTAATTTATAATCCAATTTTAGTTATATATACTCCATTCAACTTTTAATCTTTCTCCCAATGTGTAATTTTACATATCATCAAATTATATCTATATCTTTGATGTCAACTGCCGATATATTTTTATTGTATATATTTATTAATTTATTTCAAATTCTATTTAATCTAGATTCTATATCTATAAACATCTTTGTGAATATTATATATGCATGTGACAATGATCTTGTAAAGTGCTCAGAGCCTGGTTATTTCCCGGGGTTGAGCGGTATATAAGTACCATTTATTATTATTATCATTATTATTATTATTATTATGTGCACTAAAGAATGCCATTGATAATGAACTCCTTTTTCTTAGATACAGATATCTATTTTTGAATCATGCACATTGGATTTTTATTCTATTATCATTGTTTGATTATCAGTTATACTTTTGTCACCTTTCATCTATTAATGCATTCATTTAAAGCATGTAAGGGTCACATCAACATTCCATATTGCCTTAATCGGTCATGGTTATACAAGTCTTATGAAAATACTATTCGGTGTTTCTGTCAACTAGGAGAAGTGAAATGTAAAGCATAAATGCTATATATGATAAACATAAAGATGAATTTCATAGTCTGTTACTCCGCTCCACATACATGCTCACAGATTTTACATTAATAAATTTTCTTTTTCAAAAACTCCTTGAAGCAAGCAGAGGGAATATGACTAAGTAATTTATACTTCATCATTACTTCTAAAACCACGTACTTCAAAAAATCCCTCCAATATGCGACAACCAATCAGAAGATAAGGGCTGGCTGTTGCCAGGACGGGTGTCAGTAATGTGAGCACAGCTGTAATGAGAACACCCCCACCAAATACATGCTTGCCTCCAATTCTGTTGGCTAAGATCCCTATGGAGGAGGAATGAGAGAATTAATACCGACTGTCAAAGATTTAGACAAGAAATCATGCTATCATTTCATTCTCACTATTTTCAGCCCTTGCAAAGAGTATTGTCCAAAAATAATCACCTCCATTATCATTTTCCTCATCATTATCATTGTTATTATTATTATCTATTATTATTATTATTATTATTATCATTATTATTATTATCTATTATTATTATTATTACCATTGTTATTATTTTATTATCCTTATAATCATTGCCTTAATTATACTTTACCTCCTGGAAACTGTGTGAGAATATAGCCATAGAAAAAGCTAGCCAGAATCTGGCCTCTAAGGGACGAACTCCAATGAAATTCTGGCCCTGATATCTGGTAGAATTAAAGTTCATGGATAACAATTCACTATATTATCGTATATCTATGTAAAACTAAACAAAACAAAAAGATGACAAAGCCCATGGTATTTTGTATAGCATTATCATCATTTATAACAAAATAAAACCATATAAAAGATTTTTTTTTAAGCACCATATCTTGTTCTTTTTTCTGTAACCCATGACAATTTACCCCACCAACATGGTGTCAACATGAGGTCTTACCTCTCTCTCTCTCTGTATACACACTCACAAATTGCAACATGCAGTATTGGCATGTAAACATTCAGTGAGAGTGGACCTTATGCCTATGCCATCTTTGTGGATGTGCATTGTAATTACAGACAAAGATCTAGTACTAAATTAAAAATCTTTGGAATAAATCAAATCAATCGTAATCAAACACAGAATAAGGCATTTCTATGAATAAAATTTGTATGTGCAGAATTGCAGAAGTACTTGACATTAAGTGATTGCAACAACAAAGAAGTGACAAACATAAAAAAATATAATAAATTACCCACATGATAAGATTATAATATGAAATAGTTATCCCTTTTCTTACCAAATGAGTAGTTCCATTGATGACAACAGTTTTGTTGGAGGTCATTGCAACTATGGCCACGCTAAGATTGACCCTCAGGGAATAGATATTGGCTGGGTAAAAATATTACAAGTACATGTATTACTGAAGTAAAAGGTGGAGAGCCAACTCATGCTTGTTCCTTTAAAACTGTTAAAGTATATCCTTTACTAAAATGATAAGATTAATAGCAATAATTCAAAGTTATATACTAAGATAAGATAAGATAAAAGATTAAGGGCACAAAATAAAACTGGATCAAAAAGATCTTTCTTCAATGCCCGTTACATGAAACCCTGATCGTTAAACTATGAAATAACTAAGTAAACTACTGAAAAGAAAAACTATAATGTTTTATTGTAAGAGAGAGATAGCATGTGGAAAATCTTGTTTTATCAAATAAATTATCATGATGTGAGATAATTTGATTGAACATAATACTTAGTAATCAAGTAATGTTATTTTACTGTCAACTCTAATGTTAACACATCAACATTCATGCACTTGTATTTTACTATTATCTTAAGCTAAAGGAATTTGTGTACAATAATAAAAAAGATGCCAAAGAGATATGACGTACATACAATAAAAGCAGAAGTAATAAAACAAAAAAGACAAACAAAGCAATGAATCTTGAATCTAAATCGTGATATACTTCTGAACAAAAGAGAATTGAAACCTGCGGTGATAGGCTGAAATACAACAGTACAACAAATAAATGTAATTATTGTACTCAAACAATTTACATTTAATTTCATATTTCATTTGCAATAATTTACTGCTATCCAGCTATCACTTTGCTCCATACATGGACATTTTAATAGATGTTATTGCCTGGAATCAACTAGCAAGACCTTAACTTAGAATTCACATTGAGTATAACAAAAGCACTACTTTTTTTTTTTTTTTCTATCAATGCCACCTTAACCCAGGGAAAGCTGATGTAATAGAAGCAGTATACCTATGCACGTATGTGACCTTGCAAAATAGAGAGAAAGAAAAAAAATTAGGATAAGAAGTGTGTTGGACCCAAACTCAATGAATAGCATAGCACCACTTTACCAATGAATAAAGAAATATTGTAAAAAATATTAAAGGAGATGATTCAAGAAAATGGCAAGTCAATGTGTGAGAGACATGCCTTGTCATAAAGAAAGCCTGTGAAGCGACAGTAAGGGGTCGCCGGTAGGGCAGTCAATCAATAAACCTTGAATGAGACGCATCGCTATGTTTTTTTCTTATTTGACCGTCAAACCTGAGTGCACATCCACGTACATGTATTATTTAATACATTATTAACATAACATACATTTTTTTACATATATGCTGGAAAAGCTTACAGGTAAAATGTGCAAGCTGTAATCTCATTGGTTGCAACCTAAAACTATTGTCAAAAAAATACTAACTCCAATAACCATAAAAAGTAATGGGATATTTCTATGAAAGAATTCAAGGTCTCTAACCCAAAAAACTAGGCCACCACAAACCTATCACTTTCCATTGATGAGTTTGTGCATGTTACATACCACCTCCACACTTCTCAGGCCAAGTAGAAGTGACCTTTTTCACATCACGGGAGCTTTTCTTGGGTTCATAATGACACATCTAAAAGTAGTTATTAATCAAGTTCACAAATAAAGTGCTAGATTATAGTCTGTTATATTCCCTTTTCAGAAGAACTAAATAACACTAAGCAAAAAAAATCAGGAAATGAAGATATCATATAAAATAAACAACTAACATGGGAGAGCATTTCATGCCTTGACAGTGGTCATCTTTCTCAAAGCAGAAAACATTGACCTGAATTTAGAGAAAATAGGGAGACAATGAAGGAACATAAGAAACATTACAACATGGAATTAAAAATAAAACACATAAAAAGCAATAAATAACACAACATTAATTATAGGTATATCTAATGCAAGGTTATTTCACTATCAAACAAAAGTCATTTCACGCCAGCCTCGATACAGTTCTTGGCGTCTCTGTAAATTGTAAATCAAAGTAATCATTGCTGAATGATTGATATTAAGAGGCTACCATATTTTTTTTAATGTACACATTGATAGTAATCTTTAAAGATTTGATGAATAATGCAAACTTGTTTTCAATAAGGACAATTTCTCATATTCATTTTGATTATCTGAAAAATTATAAAATTATTTTTGCGTTTTGAAGCTGCAATAACAAATCATAGGCCTAATATTTTTCACCTAGCAATAGAAGGATTTCTTAAGAAGTAAGAATTATTATCATCACATTTGCAGCATCAATGCAAATGAAGATATAATGTCATAGACTGCTGCTAAATAATCAAGAATATCGTGGCTCACAATGGAACAAACCTCTATTGCCTGTACATTTTTAAATGTTTGAAAAGAATATCAACAATAGCACATTTAAAAAGAAAGAAACACTTACTTCAATTAACAAAATTAAAAAAAAAAAAAAAAAAGTAAATGGAATAAATTCCAACAACAGAAAAAACGATGATTGCTTTAAATACAAATACCAGGAAAGTTTCCATCAACAATTATACATTACAATACAAAATAGTAAAATAGGACATATTCCGAAATTGCATCAGTTTATTTAAGACTTAGATCATGTTGAAATTTTTCTCTTGGCTTTTTCCATGCTGCTTGAAACATTTTCTTCATGATTCTTAACTAAGTCGGAGTGATATATATATAAAGCATGCATTGCTTTAAAAATGAGTTCCTCATGAACAAATTAATTTGAGCTGATTAAAGTCGAACAGCATTTTTGAAAAAGGCCTATTGATGAATGAAACACAAAAACTTTCAATACATATAACATATGCTAGATGACATAATGGTATTGAATCTCATTAGATGAAAATTTCTCATTAATCACAGGTAATGGCAATGTGTCCTTGGGTAAGACACTTTGCTCTGTTTACTCTATTTCTTTACATTTGATAAAACTGCTGCATCTATAAAACCTCAACTATAAAATATTACGAATGATCTAAATTCTAAGCAATTATACTTTTTTTATTATCTCCAGCTAACTCAAGACTTGACTTAATTCCAGAGTGCTTCATCTATAAAGAATTAATTGATGCAAACCCGATCTTCCGCTTCTTCCACTTATAGTCACATATTGTATGCTACTAATAAATGCTAAGAGGCATGGAATTCGTTTATGAAAATCTAAATGAACATTTTTCTATTGCAGCAAAATGAACTCTATATAAAACAATCAATATCAAAATTCCAATTTTTGTTTTACAATTCATGTCTCACCAAATCCTAAGAATGCCATTAAAGCAATGATGTAGCGTTTGGGGATATGATACCAAGGTAGAGGTTCTTTTTTAATCCCACTTGTCACATCAGTGGATTCATGCCCAAATGCTGAACTACTTGACGGTGGCACTTCATGGGTGTAAAGTTCACTTGTCGAAGCAGATGCAAGGGGTTGTTGTTCACTGTCCATTTTTGATCTTATGCAGCAATGTCTTTTGTCTGCTGAAACAATAAACATGAAATAGCAAATAAAGCTTTAGATAAATCAATTAATGCAACAATTTTGATGGGTTAAAAAATTAACAATTATGATGAGAGGGTCATACAAAAATAATTTTGCAGCATAGGCTCTTAACTTGAGGTTCTGATGCTCTGTTACTCTCTAAACCTAGATGGTGAGACTAATCCATCCAATACACATTTTTGCTCTAAGCAGGCGAAATATAAAATGTTTCAGATATATCAAAATCAATGTATGGAAAAGCAAACGACAAATAGATATATGAGTCAACAATGAAAACCTGACATCTTGACCAAATTTCTGTGACTGTATTTGAGAGTAAGTCCTGAGAACAATAGATCTAGAAGAAGGTAAAGTGATTTCCACCATATGGCATCAACCTCAAGCGATTATGCTAACACTACCAAAACACTAATGCTCACACACACAACTAGATCTATGAAGGCTGCAGTCATACTCTTTGAATACATTCTTCTCTTTTTGCCCTTTCCGGACATTGTAAAAATATTGGTAGGCCTTAGTCTAGATTTAGAAGTCTAGATCTCGATCAAGGTTTGACTTTCCCCTAACCTGCATGAAGGGAAAGTTGAAACAGAATCAGATGTCACAAATATGCCAATATTAGCACACAAAAATTGCTAGCACTGTGTCTCTTGTAGGAATAAATACAAATCCAGACCCAGACCTAAGCATGGACATATTGGAAACAGTAAAAGCCCCCATGATATTGGATTTTAAACAGTTTAAACCTAGATCTATATCTAGATTTATATATAAAAGATTAAGAATATTGACCAGCCTAATTCGTCTGTTCTAATCCAAACAAACAGTCTGTCGGCTGTTTCGAGTTCCGCTAATTAATCAGCGCAAAGATTCTAGATCTAGATCTAGAAACAAATTTGCGCCTTTAGCATTCCCAATGTAAACTAAAAGAAGTCATACCTTAAGTTGCAACGACAATGTTACCTGATTCTGAATACGATAGAAAATTGAACTGTGTATTTCTAGAAAAGTATAATAAATGTTCGAAATTAGACTACTTTGGCTGTCAGCTGTCTGCTAGATTATAGTATGTGTGTCAATGTAATGAGATCTCTGATTGGTTGTTTGCTATTTCCCCATCTGGTTCAACAACTTCCTTATAATACTTTTCTTTCTCAACTCTTCCTGAATTGTATCAGAGGCTTAGCTTTCATGCGATAAAGCTTGGTATATTTTGTATTGCTATTAAAAATTTTAGATAACTCCTACCATTAAATTACGCAAATTCAATAAACATAGAGATCATCATAATGAAACAAATAAATTATATTTCAGCCAATGAAACAGCTTGTAGTAAATGTTGACATGACGTCAAGTCAGCCATTTTGTTGAGACGAGAAAGAGCTCTACTCTATAACAGCAACAGTGTAGGCTAGCCTACAAGTTTACATTGACTTCTTCTGACGGATCACACAGAAAATATCTTCGGACGTTTACCACCCTGTGATTCGGGATTTAGCTGAAGGACATGGGTCTTTTTCGTGATATAGCTGCCTTTATTTTCCTGGCAGCGTCTCTTGAGGTAAGATATTGCATGTTTCAGCATCTTTGTGATACATTTGTATTTTTGCTCTTATCTGGATCTAGCCTAGCATTTACCTGTCACCGAGCAGGAATGCCGTACCCATTCTTCGTGAATAGCAACAATGGTGGCTTCATTCATTCCATTCAATTTCTCATTGTATTCTTTCTAGGCTCGTTTAGCTCCAGTTTTAGTTGAACAGGCGTAAATTTATAGATCTAATCAAGAATGAGACAGATGCCAAGATTCTTCATCATTTTAGACCAAAACAACCAGAACTGGCAATGGAGAAATTGAAGAGATTGCCATGTTCACTATGATAAAGATTTCAAGACTCAGATCTAGAATCTAGATAGAAATCTAGATTCTAGATTCTAGATCTAGATCAGATCTATGATACTCCTCCTTTTTTGTAGGCCTATTGTGTTTTTTTGTTTTTTTTTGGAAGTGTCAATTGCGACCGAGTCACTCGGTCACAATTGATACCATATCAATTGCGACCGAGTAAGTAGGGAGACATGTTACGTATTTCGTCTATGGTAGGACTAGATTTAGATCTAGATCTAGGAGCTCTTTTGCTGAAGAAAGTAGCCTAGGTGTAAAACTACCTCTCATCACTTCGAACTTCTCATTCAGTTACAAATCAAAACAGAAGGCAGAGAGAATCGAAGATCCAAAACAAATATTAGATCTAGATTCTAGATCTATCTAGAATCTAGATCTATATATATAGAATCTAGATATATCTAGATCTAGATCTAGTCTAGATCTTAATCTAGATCTACACCCAGAATAGACCCAATCACATAAAATAGGCCTAGAATAGAAAACCTAAGAAAATGTGGTAGGCCTACCGACATTTTGGAATACAAAATTAAGTCACAAATGTTTTGATCGATCTAGATCTAGATCTAGATCTAGACTCTTTTATCTTAGAACAACCAACATGTTTAGATTCTGAGGACTTATTATCGAAGTAATATCAGACTGCTTCAAAATCCAAATCAGAATTATTTACATTAGATTTGATTGGCAAGTCAGTTAATGTCAGTCATAGATAAACATGAAAAGTATTATGGTATGCTTGTCAATGTTGAAATTATAAAAAACTTTGCTCAAATTTCATGAGAGGTAGCATGAGCGAGTGGTGGTAAATTTGACCCTCCATCTTTGCTGAGCTCAAAATTAATCTCTTTATTTCTCTAACACAGGCACATGATACATACACACACAGGTACTCTTCGTGTTCGAAGCGGACTATAAAATCAAACTTAGCCTCACACATCACCCATTCTTCCCCCACCTCCACCAAGGCAGGGCGACATATCTCCATTTTTTATTTTTTCATTACCCGATTTTTTTTTACCACGGCTGCAGCTTGTGACAAAAATAAAACCTCTTATCTAGATACCAGAGTTAGTATCTTCCTGAATTCACTCAAGGCAGAGCAACGTAAGATATACACGGGAGTTACGTCGTTCTGCCTTGGGTGTAGTGACCAAATTGACGGTTTAAACCTTCCTTAAAGCCTTAAAGTGTCCATGCCAAAGCGACGTAACTCACTAAGCCTAAATTAAATATGTAACTAAAGCACACAGCACTTCATTATAATACTTATGAAAAAAATTATATTTTGAGGACAAAAGCCCATGCATATGGAAGGAGTGGTAAGGGGAAGAGGGCTAAGTGGTGAATGTTTTTCACATTTTTTTTTTTGAAAAACCTTAGATCTAGATCTATTGTTAGATCTAAGTTCAGGCCTTCAATTTATATTTTCTTTAGAAGATGACATGTTTCTTTTTACAATTTCGGGAAAATATTCTGCCCTTTTACCACTATGCTGAAACTATAAATGATAAATATAGGCCTACGAGTCTAGATTCTTTTTAAAATAAATGCTTTTTATTTATTACAAGGGGACATTTTTGGGGGTACCTGTTCTGTAATAAGCCCAGAATGTCTGTCTGGCCATCTGTAAATAAAAACCATCATTTATGACATCCAGCATCTCTGCCAATTTTCGCACCTTTTGTCACTGTGTGACCCAAGTAGCTTTTAAAAAAAATATATATATTATATAATTATCTTTCTCTATGTTCCTCATTGCATCTGGATCCCTCAGAGTACCCGTTCCATTTCAAATGTTTACAAAATTTCCATCCATAAAGCCTTTTCTCAAGTCTATAGTCCACAAAATTATTACAATAATAGCTGTCGATTAGAAATTGAAATTTGAATGTTGGGTCCATCCATCTAACTTGTCCAAATCAGTCATTTGTGACAACAACATCCACATCTCTGCTTGGGGGTACATGTTTGTCATTAAATGTGTGTGTGATTAGCATCAAGTGCTTGGGTCAACTCAAAATAGTGATTTTCATAGAGGAAGATAAATAATCGTAACTATCAAATGACAGATATTTTTGTCCACAACATGAAATTATTAAGTTACATATACAAGGAAAGCAAAATAATAAAGGATATAATTAATTGACGATCAAATTTTAGTTTGAAGGGTGTATTGGTAAATAATACAAAATAAATTCATTTTACCTTTGCCAAATCAAATTTTATAATAAATAAAAGCATGAATCAATATAATTTTACGAGATAATGAAAACCAGAGATTAATCAGAAATGTGATCTCATTACAAAACATTGGCATTAACAGAAAATAGTGGTGACAGTATTATATTGCTTGTAAATCTAAATTAGTTATTTAATGCCGTTGGCAAAATAAAGAAATTTAAATAAATTTGTAAGGATCTTAATTCATGAAGATGTGAAATAATACCTGTAGTACTATTGTCAACCTAGTTCTGGGTTTGGTTTTATGTAAGTTGTCAAAGAAATTAATTGAATTAATGAATGTCATGTATATTGTACACTTTTATGCTGTACAGTATCTTCAATTCATTACTTGAGGTGGACATGGATATGCTCGTTTCTTTGTGTAACTGAGAGCGTGCTAATCTAAATCATGCACGCACGCCCACAATATGTAAACGCTTGCAATACAACAAAGGTGTTTTTTATTATTATTCTCCTAAGTTCTAGTCAACAATTTGCTACATCGTTGCTCATGTACACATGTAAAATCCAGCTTGGTAGATTAAAGTTTAATTGGTCACTCATGGTCGATTACATGAGAGAGAGAGGGGGGGGGGGGTAAATGGGTAGGGTGTAAGGCTCGTTGGTTTCTGGTTTGAAAGGATTATAGATGTTGATTTCATGATTATTTCTTTTATAAAACCACCCTGATCCAGAAAGTGAATATAAAAAGTACTTAGGTGAATGTATCGGTTTCATGTTGATGACTCTGAAGCAGGGTTTTAGATTGTTGTTGTCATTGTCGCGCTCTGTTATATTTACCTTGTATGTATTATGAATAATAATAATTGGGTATTTCAAATAACAAATAAATAAAGCCATTATTGTCCCTAAGGCACTTTTTCTTTTGGCTTCTCTCGAATGAAGACCGAGAGAAACCTAGCGTCGGTCGCAGAGCAGCGCCACCAACGGTAGCACAATACTTGGGTATTTCCCGGGGTTGAGCGCTATTAATAGAATTATTAATTATTTCTACTTAATTCTACTCTTTCCTGAAACTGATGACGTCATTTATTTCGGTAAGCTGAATTTTATTCGAGTCATAGCATTGCTCATAGTACACAACTTTGGACAACCCCGTTCAAACGTTGAATCGATGTGAATGGTGGAATTGCCATAAAACCGGCCCGGGGAAAGGGATGAATCATTGAATGCAGTAATTAATAGCATCTGCGGGGTCTCATGATGATTTGACACAATCTCATCGCTTGAATGTTGGGATTTTTGTACATTTTAGACGAGTCTTTTGATTGGAATAATAATAATAGAGAAAACACTAAATCAGCATGGTCTTGGATCGTTAAGTAAACGTGCCTCCCTACCTCCTCCATCCAATCAACTCGTCTAGATCTAGTTGACTTTCCAGGGCTATCGAATGCAGGACGAGTCTAGACTGAATTTGCTGCGTTGCGACACAAACGCCTAGGCGATCGACTTAACTAGAAACTTCCACGCCTGGTATTGATTTCCTCTATCCTTGTATTGGTTAGGTGTTTTTCTCCACAACGCAACGCAACCACCTTCCCTCTAGATCGATGCCAATAGAGTCGCCGCCATCTTGTCGTGACCAGGGAAATCTTTTTTCTTTGTTTTAATTCTTTGGCCCCCAACAAATAACTCCCCCTCCCACAACCACCCATCTTCTCTCTCTCTCTCTCTCTCTCTCTCTCTCTCTCTCTCTCTCTC
>JASKDV010177778.1:0-12856 GCA_032466395.1 Aegires albopunctatus
ATTATTATTATTATTATTATTATTATTATTATTATTATTATTATTATATTATTATTATTATTATTGTTATTATTATTGTTGTTGTTGTTATTATTATTATTATTATTATTATCATTATTATTACTTTTATTATTATTATTATTATTTTTATCATTATTATTATCATTATTATTATTATTATTATTATTATTACTATTATTATTATTATTATTATTATCATTCCTATCGTTATCATCATCATTACTCACATCATCAGGATAATACTTCAATGGCCAAGGGTGTGCATCTACCCAGGTGATTGCAACAGCTGCTAGTGGTTTGAAATTCTTATTCTTCACAGCTTGTTCCACCTGCTCCAACAATGGAGAGCTTGCACTAATGTTTTGAAGTCTATTTTCCTGTTTACATTGATGAAAAAGACTAAACAATTTAAATATATTAATATATTAATAAGTGATATGGCCTGTATGAGAGTAAAATTTCACCTTGAAATGGATGATTATGATTAAAATAAAATAATATAGAATTGTTTCGTCTTGATCTTTGATCTTAGATTCATAAGATGGTCTCATATATCTTATTTATAAATATACATATATATAATCATCATTATCATCATCATCATCATCATTGTAGCAAACTGTATATTGTTTATGTGTGTCTGTGGAGTTTGTGTGTGTTAGAAATGACATGAATATACCAGATGTTACATAAAAATATCATTGAGGTAGCAAGCCTTATGAAAATTGTTACATTGTATTATGTTTGAATAAAAAGCTCACTGTTGTAAACTTGTATTAGCTTTTGTTGAATTATAGTTGAAGGAGGATTACAAAAATACTTTAAAATATTATAATATTCAAATATATTGAAAACAATTGGACAATTTTACTACATTTCAAAAATGTCATATTATAAAGATTGAACTTAAAATAAGAGAAAAATTTTAATGGACTCCTTTAATGATTAGTCATTTTAATGGAATTACTTGAACTTTAATGGCAAAATGCTTTGAAAAAGAATGTTGTAGTATATGGCTCCACTCTAGGTAATGAAATGCTCTTGTTTGAATAAAAATGTGGAAAAGAAAAGGAAATAAAAAGGAAAAGGACATTTTTAGAGTATTTATATACAGGCTGAACCTAGTCAAGTGAAATTTCTCAGAAATTTGCAATAAGAAATAGATGAAGTCACACCATAATAAGGAGGGGAGAAAACTGAATCTTATATTATAAAGGAGAATTGTTGAAAATAGTCCAATATGATTGGCCGAGAGCGGAGCAATAGTCCATTATGATTGGTTAAGAAAGTAGCAATAATCGATTATGAATTGTATCCGTCGCAAACGACCAGGATATCATGCTTGTACCTTATATACATAAAGGCCACCCCTCTCACTGTCCATTTCAAGATTGGTCCAATGAACTCCAACCAAAGGGGGGTAACTGGGCCAAGAGTCAACTGGTGCTAGATTTTGCTGGAATTGGATGCCAAATGACACATAGCCGTTGGTGTAGATCTGGTGATAAAATCATGGGTATGTAATGTTAATAAAGATGTGTCTATACTGGACAACTCCACTCATCCGCTGACCTCATAATATAAAAATCAAGCCCAAGAAATCATCTTCTTTCAGATAGAAGAAGACCAAAAGACACCAGAGATCTATATATCTACTGGATTTAGACTCGTAAATTTGAATAGCAGGCAGAATAATTATAATAAATGTAAATATTTTTTTGTAAACCATGATGAACTTCTTATTTCTCTATGATCTTGAAAAATAGTTTTCTTTCATTTGTCTCCCTACCTGTAAAGGTCGTTATTGAGATACTGAAATGAGAAAAATTTGGCTTTTTTTTTTTCGTGGTTGTTATATTTTTTACATTATATTAAACAAATTACAGTAATAATAATGGCATGAATAGCAATAATAGGTTGATAATAACAACAAAAAATTGGGCTTTATCTAAAATTTGTTTGTAGAAATATTATGATACTATGTACATACTGGCTTATATAAATTCATCCAATGGTAAAAATGATACATATTCATAGTCTTAAAACAATTTACTATTTCATTCTAACCTATTAACCTTTTATTACATTGGAACCTGTCATATTCAGTAATACAAGCTAGAGTACGCAAAATAACATTTCTTTTTCGGGACAGTTTTTAGGATGTTACTAAAGAAGAAGAATATAGAGAAGGGGAAGGAGGAGAAAGTTGAGGAAAAGATTGAGGAGAGAGATACAAGAGAAAGCATTCCATTATACCACGTCACTCACATAGATATCTTGAAAAACGTTATCAAAATAAGGAAATGCAATGGGCAAACGTGATAAGCCAGCTTGTTCAAGATTGCCGTAGAAATTGTTTCCTTCTGACCTGAATATATACATTTCTGAAATAGAAAGGGTAAAGTGAAGGTAAGAGAACAAGAATAGTAAGGTTTCAGCTGTGTTAAAAGATGATTATTCTAATAATAAATTCAACACAGAATAAGCTTTTTGGATGTTGCATTTGGGCATTTGTTCTTTTCTTAGATTTAAATTGTTTGTGGCCATTAGAAGTGACATCCAAAGATAAGCCTTTTTGCCTCTATAGTTACTACTACAGTATAATGAGCTTTTTTTTTTGGTAATAAGCAATTAATGAATTGATCTTTGTATTCTTTCAATGAAAACTTGCATTTTAATTACAATAAGTTTGAATATGAATTGATAATGTTGTAGAATAGCCAACTAGGCTTTAATATAGCTTGGAATAAAACTATATGATATGTTCAGGTGTTGCAATTTTAGAATTTGTTCTACTCTGTGTACAGGGCTAGATGGTTGAGTGGATAGTGGCATTGCACTGTGACTCAGAGGTCTCAAGTTTGAGCCCCACTTCGCCATCTGGGTTTTTTCCTTGGGCAAGATAATTTGTCTCTATTGCCTACCTGTGGTGCATTAAAACAAATTTTATTTTATTATATATATTTATTTAGTTCAATGATACTGGTCAGAACAATTTTCACTTTTTATTTCTTTTTTTTTTTTCTTTGGTTGAATTTCAACATAGTTTTCTCAGATATCACTGGTGTCTGGTTTCCTATTGCCTTGTAAAAGAAGGTCATTCTTTGCTGCCTTTTTCATTCTTGGGGTGATGGTAGTTTGAGGTCCTTCATCATCTGTATAATGCTGCCATTTCCCATTGCTTTGAAATCATTCTTTGTAAATCTGACTCCTTTATTTTGTATGCATTTGCATTCAAGTTGGTTGATGTCCTTTTGAAAGAATTGGTACCATATTACTCACCCATACACAGTTCACATCATTGAGATGTATTTATTTTACGAGTACTGCATTCTTTAGGGCAATTTCATTAGTTGTGTCTCAGAAGAAGATAATTCTCATGCACATTGAGGCAAAAACTATTTTAAATTATTACTAACGCAAATTCAACATCGAGCCAATCCAGAAGTCTTGACCTAGATCTATTTTTCCTTAACCACAAACATAATATGGATTTTTCACTAGCAAAAGGTAAACTAAAATTCTTTCTTTTATCTCTAGGGGAAAAAGAATGACATTACCCAGTAACCTGCAACACTGTTGAAACAACATAAGTGGAATTTTAGGCGTTAATTACCTAACTCTAACTTAGAAAAAAATTACTGAAATCAAAAGCGAGTTCACATCTTGGGTTGCATAGCAATTCTTTGATCTCTTTGGTCCTTTAAAATTCCAAGAATAATGTAATAGCTACAACAGTAACAAATGATGATGATGATGATGATGATGATAACAATGATGATAATAACAAATGATGATGATGATGATGATAACAACTAAATAAATAATAATGGCGATGGTGAGATAATAACAATGATGAAGACAGCAATGATGATAAAACAATATTAGATTACTAAAGTAAATGCTTTTATCATTAATGATATACTCACCTCTGCAAGTATCCCCAATGGATTCATAGCCTTCTTTACAGTTACAAGTATAGCTGCCATTGTTATTCATACAATTGGCATTCACATGACACTTGTGTGTCTCCTCTTTGCATTCATCTACATCTGAAATTCACAAACTGATTTATGAATGGACTAGTCACCTCTTGGTTGAGCTATTTATCTCAACTTTATTCTTATTACAATGATATCAAAGATATCTGGATAAAGACAAACAGAGATTTTACATATATTACAAATATATATTAAAAATATATACATGTAACTATATGTAAAGGTACATTTGGAAGAAAAGCATGTGAGGTCTAACAAACATGTCCAACAACCATCTTGATAAAAGCAGAGTTTTAATTAATTTTTTTTCCACTAAGATCATATAAGTATCATATTAACTCAACGAGGACCAAGCCCAATTTTTCACGGGTTGCCTTGATTAACGCTATGATTTCATCTACTATAATTTTAGCTTACTATTGCAAAAACTGTAAAAAGCAAACACAAAAGGCAACCCCCCAGATCATCAAACTACATGATTATGTCAAACTACAAGCACAATTTCAGTGATTAGAACATATTATCCAAATGGTGGTTTGAAAATCTATAAAACTAGATGGTCCCAGGTGTGTGCTTAGCTCAAATAGGCTGGTTCTCAGTGAGTTAAAGTTTGATAAATGGTCATAGTCAATTAAATGATTCTATGATGTTTGTGGTTTTAAGTGACCTTTAATCATCATTATAAAATTACACTAAAAATGTATTCAAAAATATATAAACTACATACCGACATCACATAAGGGCTCCTTCCAACCATTATAACAGTGGCATTTAAATCCCAAAGGTAATATCCGCTCACAATATCCATTGTTGCAAATGGTATCATTACAAAGTGGCTTAACTGTAAATGGAAAGAGTTGTAAGAGTTAGTAAATGTGTTTGAAAATCTAAACAGCAATGATTCTTTTCCTAATAATTCAAATGAAATAATTGAAAGGAATAGGTTTCCAATGGATGCAAAATATCACCAAATATGGCCCTCTTTTTTTAAAACTTATGTCGGATAATCCACATTTTGCTTAATTTGAGGTTTGCAAGAAATGAGAGTTGTTATGTTTTTGTTATTTCTCTCTCTGTGTGCTTGCAACATGCAGACTGATAATTTGAATAAAACCTCAGTCACTTTGCTTCATTCTAAGTCAAAATAACAATGTTGTGGAAATCAAAACTTTGAATTTTGAGTCTGCTTCAAGGCACATTTTTACAGTCTGTAATTCAAACTGAACTGTGTGAATATAGGATTAAGGATCGGAAAGGATGGGGTTATAGGGAAAAAAGAGATAATAACAGGATTAGAGGCAAGCATGCTAGTAGTCATCAACCAGCGTTGTTCTTGCTCTAGCATAGCCCACAACAATGTAGTCCAGGACATAGGTCTAATGAAAGGATGTGGAAAATCTGGAGATAAATCAAAGTCTTGACCACAGCAGACCAAGCATTGATTAATTCTTCATCTTGTAACTTCTCATAAATATAGCCAAAACTGCCTTGCAATGGACTCTGGAAGGGAAAAGGAAATGAGGCAGACCAAAACAGATATGGGGGCGAACGGTGGAGACAGAACTGACAAATTTGGGACACTCCTGTAGTTCAATAGGGAAGCTTGCATCGGAAAGAGATAGATGAAGGTCTTTCATTGATACCCTACATGCCAGCCGGCGTAACGGGCAGTGTGTAAGTAAGTAAGTAACTTCTCATAAGGACTAATGTTTTCATTCATTTGTTCTTCAAAGCAATTATTTTACTTCTTGCTTATGACTGTATGAGATCAAAATCTTTAACGACTTAGTCTGCTGATTAATTTGAATTGGGAAAAAAAGCATAACTTCAATTCAATAAGATTGAACACAAATCCCCACCCCCACCTTCCCCCTTCCCATCCTAATTTCCCAAAAAATTCTAATCAAGAGGTTTCCAGGGTATATCACAGTGTTGCAGAACAATATCCTACCTTCACATTTTTTTCCATTTCCTTGGTATCCATCCCAACAGGAACAGTTAAAACTTCCAGGGACATTTGTACAATTTGCATGAGAGTCACATGGATTCTTTTGCGTACATTCATCTACATCTAAAACAAAAATCAATGTGAAATCAAAACACAATTATTATGCTTCTTAAAGAAAATCACAGGGGATAAAAATCAATGCTTTTAATTTCTTATGTTCCTCTTAATCATTTAACTTAGCTAATGTAGAATCCAAACAGTCGCAAACTAAAAAGAATAATGAATCTCTTTATATATCATAACAATCATATTTGAAATTTCAAAGCAAATTATCCTTTATGTCATCGGACGGTATGCCTCTTTAACATTTCATTTTCAATGATAGACGGGAACACAGAGCTATATTATTATTATTCCTGGTATATGTACATCAATATTAAGGTGTTAAAATAGGCTATATTATGTAACAGTATGTAACTCTTTTTATATCATCATGTTTTAAACAGGCTAGTTCAGACCACAAGACTGCAAGTGCTAAATTTAAATTGGTAAAGTGCAATATGTGCTTTATTTAATATTTTTCTTGAAAAAGGCAAAAGGAAACAAGAAAAAAGAGTAAATTTGAACTTACATACAGAAGGAAAATTAAACAGAAGACAAATGGAAAATTAAACAATGAATGAATTTCAGTGAGACCTATTCTCAGTCCTTGATCCCCCTACCTTTACAAATGATCAATTTAGGTAACAAATCTCTACCTTTACAAAGAGATAAATTTTAGTTAACAAATCTCTACCATTACAAATGATCAATTTAAGGTAACAAATCTCTACCTTTACAAATGATCAATTTAAAGTAACAAATCTCTACCTTTACAAATGATCAATTTAAGGTAACAAATCTCTACCTTTACAAATGATCCATTTAAGGTAGAAAATCTCTACCTTTACAAATGATCAATTTTAGGTAACAAATCTCTACCTTTACAAATGATCAATTTAAGGTAGCAAATCTCTACCTTTACAAATGATCAATTTTAGGTAACAAATCTCTACCTTTACAAATGATCAATTTAAAGTAACAAATCTCTACCTTTACAAATGATCAATTCAAGGTAACAAATCTCTACCTTTACAAATGATCCATTTAAGGTAGCAAATCTCTACCTTTACAAATGATCAATTACAAGTATAAATAACTACCTTTACAAATGATCAATTTAAAGTAATAAATATCTAGCTTTACAAAATGATCAATAATGTAACAAATACTTACTGTTAGAAAATGATTCATTAATGTAACAAATCTTGACCATTATAAAATATATCAATTAAAGTAATAAAATTCTACCTTTGCAAAATATTCAATTCAAAGTCACAAATACCTACCTACCTTACAAAATAAACATAAAGTAATTAAATATCTATTTTTACAAATTCCTTCAATTAGAGTAACAAATATCAATGTTTACAAAATGATTCAATCAAAGTAGTGAATCTTTAGCATTATAAAAAGAATCACCTAAAGTTATTAATGATATACATTCACAATACAAAATCTATTCAGAGTAACAAAATTGTTCTATCATAAAGTGGTTAATCTAAAATGACAAATTTAACCACATAAAACGCATCATCTAAAGTAGCAAATATTTACCTTCACAAAATGATCCATTCCCTTGAAAACCATGGTCACAAGAGCAGCTGTATCCTCCAACTGTGTTGGTACACTGTGCATTTATATCACAAGTATTTGATGTCTTATTGCTACACTCATCAATATCTAGACAATGATGCAGTAGAAAAAAATAGGGGGAAAAATAATTATGATAGACCACATTATTGTGTATTTAATTATGTTTGAAATAGTGTACAACCTCAGCAAAGCATATTTCTACCATTACAAAATTATTCCACCAGGGTAACATATCTCTACCATTACACAATGAGTCCATTTAGAGTAACATATCTCTACCATTACACAATTTACATTACACAATGAGTCCATTTAGAGTAACATATCTCTACCATTACACAATGAGTCCATTTAGAGTAACGTATCTATACCATTACACAATGAGTCCATCAGGGTAACACATCTCTACCATTAAATAATGAGTCCATTTAGAGTAACATATCTCTACCATTACACAATGAGTCCATCAGGGTAACATATCTCTACCATTATACAATGAGTCCATCAGGGTAACATATCTCTAGGCTATACCATTAGGCATACAAAATTATTCCATCTTATCTCATTAGGTCTGTTGTTTTCATCACTCTTTTCTTTAAAGCAATACAGAAGAACACTGATATAAAGAACAACCCCGGGCAAGAAAAATAGTTCTTTATATCAGCAATTCGTTATTTCAGTCAACCTCTATATGCCTATATTCAGTCAGTTCACCCGTCTCCCCCACCCGTCCCAGCTTTTTCACATTCTTCATGCCTATGTTTTCCCTTTCCCAATGTCCCAGTTTTGATTTCCTCATCTTCTGACGTGAAGGTTGAAATTCAGCCGACCCAACATTAATGAAGATTCAACCTTCGCCCGATCCTTCAGTACCATTGACAATGACGACTTCGCCATATTTTTCATGCAAATGTCAACTTTCGGTATTTTTCCCACTGTTCACTTCCCGTAGTACTTGCATGTTGAAGTCCAACGAACAGGGTATTTGCTTTTTGGAACTCATGTTTACCAACTAATTATGACTGAAGTACATGTTTAGATCTTATCCAAATCAAATAATATCAATCGGAGAATCAACATTACACACCACAACAAAGCCACCCGAGAGAGATGGATAGGCCTTAGTTTGCCTGGCTACCCAAGAGACTATACTCCATGGGCTAATGTTGCATGAGACACAATCGATAATCTATTTTAAGATCTTCACAGCTAACAATAATCATTGCTCTTCACTGACGCCAGCGAGGCGATGCTGACTTAGTAGGCTAGCCTATTTGTTCCTTGTTCCTTGTTCCGGGGGGCCGTGGAACTTACACTTTTGGCTGGTTTGTTATTTCAGTCACTAACAAAGAAGGAAAAAAACACCTTTTCGTTAAAGTCGTCAGTTCGTTATCGCCTCTTTGTTACAGGTGTAAAAAATCTATTAAAATAAAGAGGGAGAAAAAATGGGGCACAGATAATTGTTCACTATTTCCATCAATTCTCTTCAAGCTTGTTTGTTACGAGCGTGTTTTAATGTATTGTATTTCCTGTACATGACTGAATGAAATTTGACAACTGAATCTGCCGACTGACGACTTAACCTGCTGATTAAATTAACTATAGTGTAAAAGAGCATAACTTCAATTCAAAAAGATCCAAATCCCCCCCCTGAAATCTTCTTCCCATCCCGACTTCCCAATGATTTCTAATCAAGAGGCTTCCAGGGGAAATCACAGAGTAACTGAGCAATTTCCTACCATCACATGTTTTTCCATTTCGTTGGAATCCATCCCAACAGACACAGTCAAAACTTCCAGGGACATTTGTACAATTTGCATGAGAGTCACATGGATTCTTTTGCGTACATTCATCTACATCTAAAAAAAAAAGAGGAATATGAAATCAAAACACAATTATTATCCTTATTAAAGAACATCAAAGGAGAAAAAAGTCCAAGCTTTTAATTTCTTATGTTTGCTTGATCATTCAATTTAGCTAATGTAGAATCTAAACAGTCGCAAACTAAAATAATAATATATTTCTTTACATATTATAACAATCATATTTGAAATTTCAAAGCAAATTATCATTTATATCATCAAACAGTATTCCTATTTAATATTTCATATGCCAATGATAGATAGACGGGATCAAGGAGCTATATTATTATTCCTGGAATATGTACATCAATATTATGGTGTTGAAAAAGGATATAATAAATAATTGAATATTTCTCTTCTTCCTTTTTGTATCATCATCTTTTAAACAAACAAGTTCAGACCACAAGATTGCAAGTGCTAATCCCAAATTGGTAAAGTGCAATATGTGCTTTATTCAATATTTTTCTTGAAAAAGGCAGAGGGAAACAAGAAAAAAGTAAATTTGAAAACTTCCATACAGAAGGAAAATGAAACAGATGACAAATGGAAAATTAAACAATGAATTAACGAGTGAGTGAATGAAGAATAAAGTAAATAATTGAACGAATGAATGAATGAATGAACAAATAAATTATGAATTAATTAATATATGAAAATGAAAATAAATGAGTGGAAAAATAATCAATAAACAAATGAATATGTGATTGAATAAATGGTTTTATGAAAGATGGAAAAGGGAAAGAAAGAAAAATGATTAAGGGAGTAAATAAATGTAAAAATATGAACCAATATAATACATGAATTTAGGGTTAACAGTTCATTATATGTGTAACTAGCTAAGCAAAATTAAAATCTTGTTTCCTTCTCATATGAATATTGAGCTCAATCAAGATATACATGTACATCATTACTGAAAAATTTGCAGCCCTGTAATTAAAATAAAAAAATTAGGCTGATTCCTTGCATTAATGTCTACTGTAAGCATTTTCATAAAAGAGCTCTTTTCCTTACCTTCACATTGTGAATTGTTTTTCTGAAATCCATCATCACATATACAATTAAAACTGCCCTTTGCGTTTTTGCAGGTCGAATTATAAGGACAAGCATTTCTGTCATTGACACACTCATCTATATCTGGAGAAGGAATTAATATCATTTGGCATATTAAGGTATTCAAAACTTTATCTCATATGTAGACAAAGTATGGAATTAAATGAAAGAAATCTCTGGGTATATGAATTGATTTGTATAAGGTAACTTCTTTCATTGTATTCAAAACAATCAATTTAAAGTCATAAACCACTACCATTATACAATATTACAAGTCATTAATTCGAAGCAACAGATTTCTACCATTACAAAATAATGAACTCAAGTAACAAGTATCTATCTACCTTTACAAAACAATCAATTTAAGTAACAAATCTCAACCATTACAAAATTATCAACTTAAGTGACAAAGACCTACCTACCTTACAAAAGGGTCAATTTAAAGTAACAAATATATAACCCTACAAAATAATCAATTTAAATTAATAAATCTTAACAATTACAAAAAGATCATTTTAAGTAACAAGTATCTACTCCTACCATAACAAAAAGATTAATTTAAAATTATATATATTATCTACATTTACAAATTAATCATTTTAAAGTAACAAATATTTACCTTTACAAAATGATTCAATTAAAGAAATAAATCTTGATCATTATAAAACAAATAATTTAAAGTAACAAAAATCTATCTTTACAGAATGATCAATTTACATTTCAAATATCTAAATTTACAAAATGTACAATTGAAAGTAACATATATCTACCTCTACTAAATGATCTTTATAAATTAACACATATCTACATTTACAAAAAGATCAATATAAAATAACAAATATCTTTCTTTACAAAATTACTTAATTAAAGTAACAAATCTTGACAATTATAAAATAAATCACTTAAAAGTAATCAATATGTACCTTCACAAAATATATATCCAGAGTAACAAATTCGTTCATTACAAAATAATTCATTTAGAATAACAAATTTTATTGTCATAAAATGTATCATCTAAAGTAGCAAATATTTACCTTCACAAAATGATCCATTCCCTTGAAAACCATTGTGACAAGTACAGTTATATCCTCCACCTGTGTTGGTACACTGTGCATTTATATCACATGTATTTGATGTTTTATTGCTACACTCATCAATATCTAGACAATGATGCAGTAGAAAAAAATAGGGGGAAAAATAATTATGATAGACCACATTATTGTGTATTTAATTATGTTTGAAATAGTGTACAACCTCAGCAAAGCATATTTCTACCATTACAAAATTATTCCACCAGGGTAACATATCTCTACCATTACACAATGAGTCCATTTAGAGTAACATATCTCTACCATTACACAATTTACATTACACAATGAGTCCATTTAGAGTAACGTATCTCTATCATTACACAATGAGTCCATTTTGAGTAGCATATCTCTACCATTACACACTTATTCCAACAGGGTTCAGTCCAACCTGGTTATTCCAAATTCCCAGTTATACCAAATGTTTTTGAAAAAAAAAAAATTTTCCTATATAAAATGACCGGTTAATTCAAATTTTTACCTGCCTCGACCCGCTTAATCCAAATTTTTGTTGGTCGGTGGAGAACAAAAATTCAGACAAGATGAAAACAAGTAAAAAAATGTTATCTCTATAAAATGATTCATTGTAAATATCAAATATCTGATTTTCTAAATATATATATAACTTCTAAATAATCAGTGTAAAGCAACATTTCTAAGAGGTGAAAATTTTTCTTTTATAATTGATCTATTTAAAGTGGCAAATATTTATCTTCACAAACTAGTCCACTTAAAGAAAAAACAATTCTATCTTTGCAAAATGATGCATTTGACCTAGCAAAACTTGACAATAATAAAACAATTCGTTTAAAGAAACAAATATCATAATTTACAAATTATAGATTTAAAATAACAAATTTTTGGTGTCCTTTTCAATTCAAATCAATTCAATTCAAATTAATTCAAATTCTTCATTTATCCAAAAGGAAAATTGCCCTGGTTTCTCAGCCATCAAAATACACTGTATATGCATAACACACACCAGTCATTATATAAACACAAAAGTGTAAGGGACATAATACAGTAAATAATATCACAGATTCATAGATGTTTACAGTCTGCCCTCTCTAATCCAGAATTCTGTGATCCGAATCCCTCTGTAATACAAACCATTTTCTGGGAACAAATGTTTTTCTTATTATTTCTTAATGTTCCCTAATCTGAAAAATTCTGTAATCCGAACAAATTGCT
>JASKDV010177789.1:0-12855 GCA_032466395.1 Aegires albopunctatus
CTCTCTCTCTCTCTCTCTCTCTCTCTCTCTCTCTCTCTCTCTCTCTCTCTCTCTCTCTCTCTCTCTCTCTTTATATTCAGACTCGGTCAAAATGTTCTTATCAGAAATGAAAGATTTTAACATAATAAGTCTTAGTCTATCTCGATCTAGTTAAGTAAGTGGCTTGGATCAGTTGACGACTCGGCTTTCTTACTGACTAGTGGAATCCCCCGCGATATTCGCAGGAAACAATGTTGCTTCGTAAATTCTAGTACTGGATGAGGGCAGATTTGTAAAATATATTGAGAGTAAAATATGGCATATCATAAAATTTTGGCTTAACTTTGACTCCCCAATGGATTTTCACGGCTGGACACATGCAGTTCTAGGCCTAACAGGAAATTTTCACACTAGTGTAGAAAATCTGAAATTGCTTAGCAAGTAAAAGAAATAGAGTAGGCAAACTATATATGCATGTGTAGGTATTGAATAGGAAAAAAAGAATAAACAGTTTATAGAACATTTGGAAGACTTTATACATGATGAAAGAAGATTGAAAATAAAAAGTTATTATTGCCGAGCTGGTAAACTCGGCTTGGGGGAGTCAAAGAGTTAATTGGTATATAGATATATAAGCCAGCGTAACTCCTGACTCAGAATCTAGATCGAGATCTAATATAATAGACCTATAGATCTAGATCTAGATCTAGTCAAAGAACATGAGAATAGGAAATTCTACATAAAGATTTAGATCTAGATCTAGGTATCTTTATAATAAATATGTTATATTTCTGGTGCGTGTTTTTAAAAGATGGATCCGACTCTCCCTCTTCCCAAGAAGTGAACCACGAAGTTTGTCTTTTGTTTTTTATTAATTAACGGTAACTAATTATGAATTATGAAAATGTCCGTGCAGTAGAAGAAAATTAGAGGTACCTCCATGCATAATTTGAAGAAGATCGGTGTTGTAGTTAATCCTGTAGGCATGCACAAAATATGGACTTTTTTATTATTATTAATATGATTGCTTTTAGGTTAATGTTAATTAATTGCTTAATGTCAAACTAGGTGCAAGATCTAGATCTATTAACAACATACATGTACTTCACTATAATACCTCTATACTATTTATATATTGATTCTAGGACCTTACTTTATTGGCATAGATCTAGAAACAAAAACGAAAGCAGCGACCAAGCGACCAAACAATGAATCCCCATGAACAATCGAAATTATGCCTAGATTAGCAATAATAGCACCAAGGGACTTGAAAAACAAGAATAAAAAGAGTTGGCAGACAGCATGTGTGCTGAGAGTATCGCGCATGCGCAGTGTATGCAGATTTCAGACAGAACGGTTGATTTGATTAAATCGTAATTCTAATCGTAATTGATTCTGGTTTATAAGATAAAATAAAGCCTTAAATCAAAAATACGACTGGGCCACGCAATAAGGAATGTTATTTTAGTTGTGTTGTCATTAGGTGCAGTATATTTTCTTGAAAATATCTTTGTAATTTTCAATCTATTTTAAAAAAATAATATTAGTAATATAGTTGGCAATAATTCGCAGTCTGTAGAATTCACTGGGCAAGAAAAACAATGAATATTAAACATTTTAGACACTAGGGGCGTGGCGCCTATGTATTCGAAATTCGCAGTGCGTGCCCAAGTTTGAGGATTAAAAAATACAATGTGATTAAATTAGTAAATCTTCAAATAACAATGTTGGTTAAAATCATTTCAAAGTTAGCAGAAAGAAGTTTCATTAATTCAATACCGTAACAAAAGAATCAAAACCTCAAAAGCGCATACAGAGCCCTTCGTCGTGGAAGAAGCGGGAGGTTGGGCAGTTGAAAAATGAAGTCGATTTGAGTAACGCCATTCCTTTAATTATTTATTTTTATTTATGCCTTGTCGACACTTTGATCAAACAATGTGTCTTTTACGCCAGCCAATGTGATGAGACAACTAAGTTGCTCAATAATTTCACTTCCTGGTCAACATTTGACTTATTAAATCGTCTTTAATTGAGGATAGATATCTTGTTCTGATGACCCCTTGAAACTAAAGAGGATGTGTTTGTAAAGTGTTGACGTTGTCGGTTGCAATGCCCTGAAATGGGAAAATCTGGTTAGAATCCGATGTAACTATCAACATTTAATCTTGGAATGAATTTAGGCTATAAGAAAATTAGTGGCCAGAACATAGAATTAGACAAAGTTGGGTGTATATTACTCTGGGCCAGAACAATGTCCTTGAGTAATCAAAAAGGAAGGCTTATTCTTCGGTAGTCTTCCTTCTGCATTGAATGAGCAGCATTGATTGGTCAATTGAACAACTCCCTTGCTGTTAGGAATTCAAAGGGTTCACGCCAAACCTAGCGAGCAACGAACACCCATATTGGCAGATGACGTGGACTCTTTTTCAAGTCAACGAAAAGTTTAGAGCTGGGATATAGTCATGTTCCCCAACAAATTCTTGTCGAAACATACAGGGCTCGACAGTGCATTCTGTGGGAAATTAATTGATGGAGAGGGGGGAAAAAGGTGGGGGGGGGGCATTCTCTCGCTACAAGGAATTGATGGACTCTCTCGTACGTTGATTGAAGAATGAAACGTCATTCCATAAGATAATCTGAAGCCAGTCAATACCAAGACAATATATTATATGAGCGGCAATCACAGCTCAAGGCAGGCACACTTTTTTTTTTTTTTTTTGATATGATCATGCTCAAATTTTGTACACCTACCCAGGCCTAGCCTGTGACCCAGTATGGGTCTATTTTTTTTATTTATTTTTTTCATTTTTTATTTTCATTTATTTCATTTTAACTGAAGGTTAAAAAAAAAATTCTTCATAAAACTATTTGAAAAATAACTGATAGAGGCAGTGAGTACAGCTGGGCAATACGATCACTATAGGTGAGTCTTTTAACACGAATGTGCGATAGGCCGGTGTGTTTGCTTCGTCATGCGTCTCCACATCCCAGCGAGCTCTGTTCGTGTTCTTTACATTTTATTCAAAACAGCCCAGGTGTGAAGGAAAACATTAATACCAAATGAAATTGTGATTAACTCAGATCATACATTTTTAATACATTGGACTTTGTTTCTAAAAGCTTGACACGCCAACAAAATTAAACTATCCTTGCTGTGGTTGACACATGGGTAAAGCTAAGGCTGGGGCTAATATAAAGTGTATGCTTGGATCATAATAATGCGAATAATAGACACTTACCTATGCATTTCATTTACAAATGCAATGCATTAAAACTAGATCTGGCCAGATATATAACCCAGGGCTAATTTAATTACATTCTGGATATATAAAAATGAAGACAATAAAGCACTCTTCTGAAAGTGACGACACAAATTCTACTTTATTTATCTCGTTTTGACAAGAAATCTTTCATGTTCATGTTTATAAAAAACTGAAGACTGACATGCACCCACGCACTCACATCCCAATGCACATTCTCATCTAATGCTGTATAACATTACAATACAATATGTATCGAGAAAATAAACATTTTAGATTACGTTATAAATAACAATAATAATACATGTATCATAAAAATACACAACATTGGGCAATCATTAATTAAATAATATCAATGGCAATGGCAACAAAGAATACACTTGTTTTGTTTATGTTTTCTTAGAATTCATATTATTATCACCATTATCTTTAATACTATCACCTTCTTTTCGTTACCAATATCATTGTTTTCATTTTCACCATTGCCAGTGTTACCTTCAGTCGTTTGGGAAGTTCAAAAGTATTGATATTTTTTTATTTATTATAACGTATCACGGAAAGGGGAACAAAGGCATTATTGAACCTCTCGGTTCTTGATTTCTATGAGAGGAGCCGACCACTTCTTCCTGATCTTATGTATTCTTTATATAGAGGATGTTTCTTATAGTAATGTTATAGTTATAGATGTGGGAGGCTTAAGTTCTGGGTGAAGAAAAATTGGACGTCATGGGGCTAAATAAAAAATAGTCAGTGATGTGATTATGACCTATAATCAAGGAAAGCGATAAAAATTACTCTTGCTATGGGTTGATGGATTCCGAAGATGATTAGATGTAGCTTTTTTTTTATTAATAGTGTGGTGACGAGGTGATGATTTGTTTTGTTTTGTTTTTTAATTCAATTCAATTCTAGGTTTAATTACATTCTGCGCTGTTATTTGGATATATAAAAATGAAGACAATATAGCACACTAAAACTTTGACGTGTGGCTTAAGCCCCATAGCCACACGCCACCTGACACCACTCATTGATAATATAATGAAGAGTAAGTCAAGCGTTTTGAAATAATATTATAATGGCTGTCTGAGCAGTGTTTTAAAATTAGATATACATGTCTATAATGATAATAAAATTTTATTTGAAATGCAGGCCCTGCACTACCGTTACAAGATGCCTTCAAGCAGAACTGGTTGAATGAAACAAAATTTGCAAATGAATGAATTAATAAGGAAAGAGTTACTTGACTGATTAGGGCGATCGTAAGCGAAAGTGCTTCATTGAAATGATTAAAAAACACATACCGCTTTTGACTACAAGAAGTATTAGTCTATTTTATGATAAAATTTCTAAGCAGTTGGTTGGTAGTCTGATAAATTAAGTCTAAAAACGAAATTGAAACTTCTATTATTCTATCAATGTGGATAGTAGAGTGTGTATTTCATCACAATTTTGACCTAACATCTACCAAGACTTTGACTGAGAAAAAGGTACTGCATTATTTTTTATATTGTTGGGTTGTTGTTTTTTGTGTGTTATTATTGTTGTTTTGTTGTTTTGTTTTGTTTTGTTTTTGTTTTTTGTGTGTATTTTTGTGGATGGTTCTTGTTTTGTTGTTTATTGGTTTGTTTGTTTTGGGGGTGGGGTTGCTCTTTGTTCGTTGTTTTTGTTTTTTGTTTTGCTTATTCTATTCTTTTTGTATGTTTTCTCTTTGTCTTTTATTGTTAGGCCTAAATTTGTTCTATTATGTTGGGGTTTTTTTTAATTGTAAAATAGAAAAATAGAAATGAAATACATTCATCAAAATAAACAAGCGTTTTCAGATATAGATTTAGTCATATAGGTAATGCACAAACAGGCAGGCAGAGAGACAGAGGCTACAATGTAATTAATAAAGATATGATAGAATAGTGTGTATGTAGTTGATTCAATCGATGTAAAAATTAAAACCGTTGCAAATATCCATGCCATGTCAAAACAACCAATTACGCAATACGATATTAACACAGCAATCATACCTTCCACAACAGGATAGGTAAATTATGGCTAATGACTATTTGTCATGTATATCACATTACTTCGTATTATATTATGTAAATTTGCAATAGCATAACAACAATGCATAGGCACATTATAAGGCAAAGCCATTTTGTTAAAAACATCTTCTATCACTACACATAGCACACATAGTCACCAAATTACATGAACAGTTCCATTTAGCCAAAGCAGCTGCTGGAAGATGGAATTTTGCTATAAATATTTCTTCTTGAATTTCAGAATTAATAAAAGAATTCTTTACTGTAGTCAAGGAAAACTTTTTTGACAACCAGGCTATCACATGCATTCTCCAAAATTGTTAATATTGATTTGGTCATTATAATATAAAGAATGAAACAGTTTCAATTTCTTCTCGGTTTAACAACACTGTATATCCACAATTCCCATTAATTGCATACCCACATTGGCACGATAGTTCTTATAAAGAAGATTTTGTCTCATTTCAATGATTTACAGCTCATAAGAATATTCCCCGGTGTGGTATGAGATTTTAAACACTGAGATAACCGATGAGGGTTGTTGGATTTAATAATCAAACAAACAATATAAGCTTGTATAAGTCTATTAAAGACGATATCGTTTTATGTAAAACTAATAAAATGCAAATAATCTACCTCAAAGAACTTCAGTGAGGAAATAATTATACAGAATGTCCCATAATGAAATTGTCGATTTAAATTGATTGCAAAAATTTCTTATGTCAATGTCAACAAAATACACATGTGTATGATATAGCAAATGAAAGGTAATTCAAATGCATTAAAATTTTCATTTTTGTTACCTTTTATAGATCTTAAAATCCATATTTTCCGTTACCTCTGAAATTGTCAAAATGTGTAATCTTAAGACGAAGCAAAAAATGTGTGCACACGGTAAAAAAACAAAAAAGGAAAAGAAAATTATATATAAAGTTTTAACTGAATCACGTTTCATTGCTTGTCTCAGAAAATATTGTAAATTTTAACAAAGTAAGACAAAGAGATGTCTTTTGTGTTTTATATCAATCTGTTTTTAGAGTTTCAAATCATGAATTTTTAATCGTTTATTTACGAATTGTTTGATTCTTATTTGGCACATGTCAAAGGATACTATCTTGTTCGTCGCTTCATTTTTTTCTTTAGCTCCTTAAGTGTCGTAGGTGGGGTCTGTACTCCTCATTATAGATGCCCCAAAAGAATTTAGATCATGTGTATGTGGTCCCCAATTTAACTGTGTTATGAGAGAAATCAGTTTGTCACCAAATTATTCTCACAATTTGTTATTTATTTATTTATTTATCTTTTAAAGGGTATGGGTGCTTTATGTGGAGTCATCTCATCTTGTTGGAAGCACTAAATCTTTCCACTTGAGAGCAGTGATAAACCTTTGATTGATATAATAATATCTGTACTTGCCCTGGACAACTTTTTTATGACGGCCCTAGAACAAGAACAGCCCAATAATACCAGTACACAAGGCTGTGATTTCAAGGCAATGTAAAGATTTTTCATCGGCAAATCCAGGTTTGTTTGTACCCTATTATATTATATTACTTTGTTTGCGAGCTTCAGCACTGAACCAATTTAATTATGTGCTTCACCACTTATCGTTTAATTCGATGTTTTCAATGTCATGTTCGCTCTCATCAAAATGTCATTATAATTTGGTGGTAAGGCATATTTGATCAAGATGGTACAAGACTTAAAGAGAAGTCGCTTGTAAATATACTTTCCTTGGAAATCTTTAGGTCATCGTCTACATGAAAGTTTATGGTTTAAGTCAACCGAATCAGGTACGGTGTTCTAAGATAATGTTGATTTTTGTTGCGGTCATGCCATAGAATATTTCTATGGGTCTTATTCTTTCGCATTAAATCAATGTCTCCGTTGTTAAAAATGCTTAATGATTATTTTTATTTCGGAAGGTGTTTCATTTCTAGAAAAGGCATTTGATTTCTACCAGATGATAAACTAAAAAGGGCATCCAATTAAATACTTCCTATGTCTTTGTTGCATTCAACATGAGTTCGACATCGATGTTCAAAGTGCTTAATATTATTTCCCTTTTATTTATTTATTGTTGTTGTTGTTTGTTTGTTTTGTTTTTGTTTTGTTTTGTTTTGTTGTTGTTTTGTTTTGTTTGTTTGTTTGTTTGTTTGTTTGTTTGTTGTTGTTTTTTTTTGGGGGGGGTTGGGTTTTTATTTTTTTATTTTTTTTTTTTTTTACATTGCTCATGTACAGTTGAAAGATTATGTCGATTGCGCGTTGAATTGTACTTGAAAATGGTCGTTTCTGCAAATATCATCTGAGGATTTGGATATTATTCATTGACAAAAGTATATTGTATTTTATAAAATGTATCAAGATTACAATTCAAACGATACCAAATCTAAAATATTCTCTCGATGCATTTAAACGTTATTGCCATTTTATTTTTTTGGATATCCGGTATAATAGATAAGAAACTATTGTTTTTGGCATTACGGGGTCAGAGAACATTCAAAATGGTTTCGTCAATTGTTTTGAAGGGAATACAAAATCATTTTCTATCATATCTTTTCCATAAAGTATTATCTATAATTTCATAATTAATCCTCAAAGAAAGTTGTCAATTTTGAAAAGGTAATTACAATAAAACTTGGCAGAATCTCCCTTTAATACAGACATCTTGAAAGGATGGATAAAATGATCGAATTCGGACCAAGCGAAAGCCACTCTTACCCTATCTTCATACCAAAGATAATTTCCACGGAGTCGGTAAATTTCAGTCTCTGTGGCTAATCCTACAAGAATGGTTGCCACAACAATTTCAAAGTGAGTACCATGTTGACCAAAAATTTCGGCCAGAAAACTGAAGTCGGCAGTTAAATGACGTGGTACGAAGAAAACATCCGATGCTTCGTACACAACACAATGGTCACATTTGGTACTTTGGGACAGGTTTTTCAGGAACTTTGAAATCATTTCACCGTGAGTTGGATCGGAAATAATTTTTTTCAGGTGATTGATACTGTTCAAAGCTGCTGGCCTACCGTGTGGCACTTCCCAAGGTTTCCATCCATGGAATATCCAAACATCTGGCGTTGAGTGCTTATTTAAATCTCCAACGCGCATCTTAAACTGAAACCATGGTCTCTCTTGAGAAAGTCGAGCGAAGTTCCATAAGTTAAGAGGAATGTCATCGCTTGCTTGAAGATACCCTTTAACATCATAATATCCCATTTGAATGGCACCGCTGATGCAAAGCTGTCCTGCTTTTCCCAACCTATGCGGTCTTTCGATGAAAGAGACAGGGTTAACATTAAAGTGGTCTCCAAAATCCTTTTTGAAAACTTCAATGTTATCACTACAATAAATCATATGTTTAAAATGTCTACCATATGAATATTCGATAAGAGGGATAAGATCAAGATGTGTGCCAAAGTTGAAAACTATAACCAAGACGATATCTTCAAATATATGTTTACGTTTGTCGGGAATTTTTGAAACATATGGTTCTTTTCCCTGTCTACACGTTTCTGCATAAGCATTCGGCGGTCGTGTATCCTCCACTGGTAATTTTTGCAAAGATTTCGCTGGTGTAAAATGCACGGGAATTCCTGCATTTTTCTTCAATCTATTATCGTTTAACTGGTGCCTCTTGTTACAAATCCATCCAATGGAATCCAAAAGAGAAAACCACGATGAAAGAAGATGTTCCACATTTTTGTTGGGAATCATATCCTCGGTTGACAGTTTCTTAAGACAGTTGGGGACGCTCTGCGAATTCTCACACCGCCATTGGGTCAATTTATCTAGAAGGTCTTTTCCAGACTTGTCAAGACGAGCCTGAAGATCGCATGTTGGACATGTCTGTCCTATGTTGTGTTCATCTGGCAAAAATCCCACGTTACTGGGTGTCTCCCAGAGAATGCGTTGAACCATCAAATTGATTTGTAATGATTCGGACCAAAGTTTGGAATTGTCCTTATCAACCGGAAGCGCTGAAGCTATCAAAGCCCAAGCATTTGGTCTCGAAACTAAAACGTTTTTAAAGCCTATAGTAGCAAATGTACCAGGCATAGTATATGGTATAGGAGCCTTGGTGTCCAAAGCGTTTTGCCACTTCTGTTGACTCATGCCCTCTCGAAAACATTCATTAAGAACGTAGTACAAAGAATCGTATGATACTGGCTTGATATTGTAACGACCGCCAATACTTTGGACGCGGAGCCCATTCCATGTAAATGGGTCCATGAAGTGATCACATGGTTCAAACACTGTATTGGGACCATGATAAACAAGACCTGTATTTAACTCAGGTTTGGTTGCCCTCTTAAAGGTTTTGTATGGTATAGGAACAGGCCTGTCTGTGACATAGATCCATGAAGCTTTTTGGGATAGAGCGAAAATAGTTCCCGCCAATAAATTTAATCCATTTGGGTCAAATTCAAATTTATTTATATGAGAGCTCCATTTGTCTCTTATGTTAGTATCAACCCAATGATCATCTAAATAATGGCAATACTCACAAGTTGATCGTTTACTTGCATCGTTTAAGTTGACCACCAATACACGCCATCCATCTTGCTTAACATCTAAAAAGTTCAAACTTTCCGAAAATCCACTTGCATCAAATATTGTGTAATATGTTTCCTCTATCGCAGGGTTATCAATTGTTGGAATGTGTCCGATTGATTCCTTGGATACGGGAATATGTAGCGGAAGTTCTCTAGATTTGATGTGCCATAATACTCTAGTAGACAGAAAAATTACAACAAGGATAATTGTCCAAAGGATAAAACGACGAATCGAAGGCCTTCTCATAACTGCTAGGTAGTTTGAAGTGATATTGTCTACGAATCCTTCTATTCTAAGTTTCCTTTCACTTTATAAAATAGAATTAAAACTATTGTTATTGTGTAAAGAAAAGCACCTCACTTCAAATCATTTCTTTGATGCAGATCGATAAACTAGAATTAATGAGAAGCGCTCTATAGTCAGAAAAATGATAACGGCTCCCACAAAATTAAATCCAAAAATTTTACAACACAGGAGAGAACATTTCCGTTACAAATTTTAATACCAGTCCATATCGTGGTCTGTCTGAAAATAAATTTAGCAGAACCCCGTGTCTCCTCATTTCACCTCAGTGACTCCTTTCATCTAAAACCATCGATGCGTGACACATTGATTTCGTAGCTAGACGTGTTCTATCCAGTTTCGTGTCATGCAAACGAGAAGTAAAATTTTTGATACCAAATAATAAATAATGTGTGTTACAAATAAACTGAGGGAATATCTGGATTGATGAATTAATATAGCTATTGTCAGAAATTTTCTTAATTGAAAAGAACTGGAGCTCAAATAATGTGTTGACATCCAAGCTGGTACATGCTTGAAGGAAATAGATTGTCTTTCACAATAAAAATGTTCGACGGTTACACGCAACACTAAACAGAATGAATCATCAATCATGAGTAAATTAAACATTCGAAATGCTTAGCTGTTAAAGACAAAAGATACAATAGAAATGCAGTACTATGGAATAAGAAATCATAATGATATATGATACTAATAATATAATAGTTAGTATACGATACTTTCAGAATAACACTCGCAGTAGCAAAAATACAGCTCTACAATAATTCTTAGCACTAACGTGTCTGAAGGGTGTCCTAAAAAGGTAAATGTTTAAAAGTTAACACACTCATTTATTCACTCGTTGTTTTACTTACTGATTCATTCTTTCAATTATTCATTTGGTACTAATATGGTACTGCGGAAAAAAAAGAAAAACGTTCTGCCTAATAACGTCAGGTATGACATGCGAATGTCATAGTTTTATTTATCTTTTTATTTTGTTTTATTTTGTTTTGTTTTTGTTTTTTGGAGGGTTTTTTTAATACTAGTAGATCTAGATCTACTACTTAAATCTAACAAATCATGACATTCTTCAACACAATGCGTCGTTCTCTGTCCATCCTGTACATTATGGCCCTACATTGAGTAGAACAACACGGCGTCTGGATTGTACATTAAATAAAAATTCATCATGTTGGCTTATGAAAGAAGTTTTGGGGCTTAATACTGCAGACTTCCTGGTTCCTAGGACTAGATCGAAGAATCAATAAAAGCCAAGGCATGAAGAATGTAAGGTAACTTATAGCCGTGAAAATAGCTAGACACAGTCAATGCTCCATAATGGTGTGATCACGATGTATTGTTGTATTAAATTTTATTTAAAACTATCAACTTACCTGATTTCTAGTCTAGTCAACTCATGGGAGAAAGTCATTGTTATTACCATAAAACTCTTGAATTGGCTGACTGATTGAGTAGGCGTATCTAGAACTGTGTTACAGTGATGTGAGGATTATTATTTTGAAAATACCGCTTCTTGCTGTGTAGAATAGATTAGATATTAATAGTTGTCTTTTTGTTTTGTGTTACTTTTTTTAAAGACACTTCTGACCTGTTCTTCAAGTATTAGGGATGAAAAGCGCTTTTTAATATTTTATTAAAAACACTCAACGATTCCAAACAGGGTTTTTTGGATCACCCGTGATCCACGAAAATTCCCTGTATGCTATGCCCTAATTTTAGCATTGTTTGGAGTTTTAATGGAATTGTTATGAATATATGATGATAACTTTGCCTCAATAATAAAATTAAATTGTTAACAAAATAATTATTAACATGATGATAATAAAATGGGGTCTGGCGTGGTCCCTTCTGTCGATGTAGCGAATTTCTAATAACAACGTTATGATAAAGCTGTAACTTTCATAAATAGCTTCTTTTAATGGAGTTTTTATCTGAATTGTATACAAATGACTTATGGCTTACATTATCGGAACAAATTATCAACAAGAGATAAGAAATAAAGCTTGTTAAAAATAACATAGAATTGCTAACCTTTTGTTGATATATATTTCAAAACTTACCTATTTTTTATACCTTATTAATTTAATGCTTCAAACTTATCAAGATATATTTAGTTACATTCTGGAGAGATTTCTTATTGTCTATGAGCCTGTTTTCTATGATTAAGAAGATTATTTACCAAGATAAGTACTTCCGACTTCAACATTTTCTTATTTTAGCTTATTTTTCATGGTTTAGTACCCTTAGTGTCTGTCCACATTTTTCAAATTTGTGATGAACTTTTAAGCTGCATTTAGCTTTATTATGTATAAAATACTTGTGGCTATGGAAACAATGAGTCTAAACTCATACTTAGATTTGTTTCCTTATTAGTCTTTGTGATTATACACAAATATCGTTAGTTTTACTGAACATTAAACCCATCCCTGTTGCATATTTGCACGTCTCCCTGCCCAACGAACAGTTTACAAATTCACGTAAAACAAATCTACAGATATTTATTATGAACTCAACAAATGTTCATATGAAATCTGAGTAGCACTTAGTCAAAATATATCTGATGTTAAAAATTGCGAGGTTCGAACACATTCTACAAAGGGAGAATTTACTGGAATCGTTGAGAGTTTAACGACTTACTGACTATTATTTTTATTATTATTATTATTATTATTATTATTATTATTATTATTATTATTATTATTATTATTATTATTATT
>JASKDV010177811.1:0-12852 GCA_032466395.1 Aegires albopunctatus
GAAAACAGAAGATTTATCGGTAATTATGGACCACCCGTACCGCTAGCGCGTGCACCGATTACCCTGTCTGTGACCTGGGATCAAAGTCGGGGCCCGACGCGCTACTCGCAATGAACTTAAACGCACGATTTATAGAGGAAATTCTCCGCCGTGTCTAATATTCTAACCGTGACAACAAACTCATTGACTTTGACCAAAAATTCTGTTATCCGGATGATTCTGTAATACGAACAAATCGCCAGGAACGGATGTGTCCGGATTAGACTGAGAGACGTAACTGTATCTAACTTATTATCGAAATATCTTTTAGATAGGGAAAGTTATATCATTTTTACATAAGGCAAGACAAAGCACTTTTCTTCTTGTTCAGCAGAGGCGACTTTCCTTGATTAGCTTACATTTGACTCTACCCCCTGTCTCAACAACACAATGGATCACAACATAATTTATATGAAATCAAAGTTCTATTCAAGACCTATCAATATATGTATTGTGCAATAGCTTTAAAATAACACAATGAAGCGACACTCCTGTCAAGCCATGGCATTTTCAATTCATTAATCTTATCTCGTGTCCACTGATTCTAGTCAAACTTTTGACCAGATGGTCTTTGAATAGGGCATGTGATTGGTTGATAAGAAAAGGGGAAGTGCTTATCTTTCTATTGATACCCATGTGGTCCAGCTCGGTAATACTTACATCTCAAATTTGTTTCTAAAGTTGTCAAAAATTCTGATTATCGTAAATGAATCTGATAAAACGGGGCAACGATAAGTTCCCTATTTTATCATTAAATATGTTTAATTCAACTGTGACATTTAGTTTTTATGAAAGATAAAGATTTGATTGTTTGAAGAAAAAAAAAAACCTTAATACAAAAAATTGATGGAATCACTGTTTTTATCTTTAAACCGCTATAGCTCAAAATCGCCCAAAATCTTTAAATTTAAGTCTTCCATGTTTTAACTGAATTGTTAAATGTTTATTTCCCAACAAGAAATCTTCACTCTAAATCTGATTGTTTCAGTCTCAACAATACAATAGTCATATCTGCCAACCCTAAAAGCCATTAAAGAGGGAGATGTTGCAAGAAAATGAGGGAGATTGAATAAAAGTGGGGAAGGTAATAAACCAGGTAACTATACTATAAGGCACAAAAATCTAACCTGAAGTAATGAGCACAATTTCTTTTGTGTCATCCCCATTTAAAATACCCAAGATGATGAATTCATACCTTTCTTATATAACGCAAGCTGTTTCAATTAACTGACTTCCACTGTATAAATCCATTATCTTGGGTAACATAAAAATCTATAGCGTAGAGGAAAAAGCAATATATATTTCATTTTTCAACCTGAAAGAGAAAAAAAATCTTTGGTCCCAAAGCTTTCAAACATCATCTGAAACCCAAACTCACCATTGATCACAAAGAGCAACGACACATTCATCCGATGATCTTGAAATGACAGTCCTCTCTGGTTCTTTGTACAGAATTGCTTCATTCTGTGTAAAGAACAATCAAATTTTATAGCATGAAATTTCCTGTGCATAAACACAATCAATTTTAAAAGATGAAGAAATAAAGGACAAACATTTATGATAAGTAGAAGAATGAGATTATTAGTAAGAAAATCAAGGGCCAAGAATGGATGCCATTGCATTCGATAATCAAATTTGAACCAATCATTTCTTTTAAGTTACCACTCTAATGTAGCCAAATTTGAATTCTTGTACTTACTTTGAATCCATATAGATATATAACAGCTGCTATTTACCATATTTTGTTTCATGACATATAAACTTTAAAAAGTGTGATTATGTGAATAGCTAGTTGCATATTCATTGAGTCAAGGAGAAGTGAAAGTGATAATATTCTCTAATTGTATTACAAACCTTCTCAATCATCTGATTTTGAATAAGTTTCTTCACATCCTGTACTTTCATGCCTTCAAAACCTTTCACTAACATCACCTACATGAAAGTGAAAGTGAAATTAAGAGGAGAATGAAACAAGTTCTAGAATTCAATACTTCTTTCTTTGATTGGAAAAATACATAAATAGGATGTAAATTAATTTGTTTTATTTAAAAGACCATAAGACGAACAGCATAGAATGACTTATTTAAGGAAAATCCAGACAGCGGAAAATTATTGGTCCAATTGCTTAATTGTGAAATTATAATAACACAGAAGAAAAAAAAAATCCTTCATATTCATACTACTACAGTGGTTTTTGCTTTAGAACCCAGACTAAAGGACAGAATTATTGAACGTTCTTAGCCAGAGCGGGTTCCTATTCCTAGGTGAAGTCAACAATTTTTCAATTTGAATTGTGATTGTTGAGTAAGAGTAAATAAGAGTAAGAAAGGGAGAATAGTTTCTAATCATTATCCTTCTTTGTGCATAACTATATGCTTTTGAGTATGGTTAGGCATTGGCAAATACATTTGTTTAAAAGGAAAACAAAGATAAAGAGCGGGTATGTTGGAAGGGGGAAATCTGGACGAAGGCGTCAGGAGGAGTGTCACATCAATGATGAAAGTTACTTATCATAACTTATCAACCGTTATCCCAAAATAAGCCTGTTGCAAAACTGTGGCTCTTATATCAAAACAATGATAAGGAGTTTCCTCCTCTGCCAGGTAGTTTGTGATTTTGCTTCTTTGATGCTTTGTTTAATGCTGTGTTTGCCTACCTTGCCTCATCCACTGTGAGGCAGGGTTGAGAGTCACCTTTTGTTTGTCTGCCAAATAATTGTATTAATAATTCAAATGCCAATAAATGCCTAAACACTGGTAATCTTTCTTTAGTTAAGTCTGTTCTGAGGTGATTAAGTTAATTAGCATAATGTTATCACTCGATGGTGTTTTTTAAAAAAGTCTGCTTTGCCACATGATCTGACAGGGATTGTGAAATCATGTGGGTTCTTATGGGGGAAGTTTATAAAGGAAAAAATTATGTTACTGACAGTTTTTAGGCAAACCAAGTTCTTAAAAGGCAGGTTCTAAAGTGAAAACCACAGCAACACATTATGATAGAAAGAGGTAACTGACCCCTTCATAGAAGCCCTTCTTGTAGGTTTCCTCCTTTGCCTCCAGCAGTTTATCCTTATCATTTTGACTGATGACTTTGAACTTGTCACAAGCAACTACAGCACAGAGGTTGCCATACCCAGGCACATCAATGATAGGAACCTATTAAAATGAAAAACCTCTTCTTTAGGAATATCTATTTCAGGTGAATTACAATGACATTTTATATTGTAACCCCTTTAACCTTGAATATCAAAGAAAATTCTCATAGAATATCTTTAATTTATACATATAAGCATAGCTCTCTTCTTTGGGAGATACCTGTTACCTGTCACCTGTCAGCATCACCGGTGTCGATGGTCGCTGTTGACAACCTGCTGCCATTCTTCTCGGTTGTTGGTCTTTCAACCACCTCGTGGATGTTCATCCCTGTGATATCCTTCAGATTGGAGAGATATGACACTGATGGTCTTCCTCTTTTTCTCCCTCCCCTATCTTGGGAGATATTGGCCTCAAAAGATTATTTTTTTTGCCCTGTTTGTTTTTTTGTTTCACCCCCAATGAGCATAAATCCTGATATCAAATTATAGATTAAAAGAAATCCCTGCTGTTATAGTAAAGGAAGAATTCATAGATCATTTATTTTTTCGTAATGTGTTAATATTAAAACAAATGCGACAAAACTGGTGAAATAAAAAGCAATTCAATGCCAATGACTAGACATCATAATACATAATATTTGATTAATTTTTCTTACGAGATCAAAGGGCAGTACCATCTCATCCTTGATGTTATACTTTTGTCTCAATGGCTGGAAAAAGTTGTAGTTATATAAAACATATGAGTGTACATATCTGGAAATTCACTTTGGCACAAAAATGAAAATTATATCAAGGAATCAATTTTATGATTCATCCCTATTATTAGCACAGAGTTAGGAATATATCTACATATAAAAATATTAATAAATAAAAGAATGAAAGACCTGTCCAGCTTGATGCCACAGAATTGTAAGCAATTAATTATAAGCATGCAGAAAAACCTTGTGAAAAGGAAAGGAAAATTCAGGTGGTGATCTCTCCAATGGTTATAAACTGCCTTGCCGAAGATGGGACTTTAATCTTTAAACAACAAGTTAGGACTTATTTCAATGAGTAGTATGGTTTTCAAATGCAATGGTTTCTTTAAATTCTATTAAAAGTTCATAATTGTTTGCCTTTATTTATTATCATAGCGAAAATTTCTGTTTCTTCTGTACATCTACCAAAGAAATCTGTAAGTTTTAGCAGTATGTAACACTTTTTCTAAAATACTACAGTTGTATTCAAACTAATTTCTAATTTAAAACTTGCATGATGCATACATTCAAATAACTTGAAATAACTTTAGAACCAAAAATTAATCTTTAATTTGATAATACATGTACCTACTTAAAATCTAAATAAATAGGGAATATACTAAAGACTCTGCTAGTTACCAACAGGTTGCTACAACATTGTGTAAGTCCAAAGTGAGGGCTGACTGTTGAAAACGGGCCCAACTGAGGGCTGTTATGTAAAAGGTTAAAGAACCATCATAAAGACACTTAATTCCTCCCATTTTCCTACATTTTCAAACATATGGATGGCTGTAGGGAGGTCACAAAACCCCAAAGAAGGAAGGCATTTGTAATTTGGAAGGAATGGAGAAAAGAAATTGTTCAAAAATTCAGAGGCCACAAGAAGGCCAACTGAGGCCTGGGAACTCCAACTGAGAGCTGGGAACCCAAAAGAAGGCCGAGGGCTCTGTGGCAACCCTGTACCAATTATCGTTAAAATCTTATTTAGGCCGGACAAAAATAAGTAAAAACTTAAGAACAATTATCCAGATTAAACTAAAACACAGTAAAATTAGAGTCATACAACTCAACATGAATTCTAAATAATCTAAAGCCCTAGACCTAACCTTGTTAGCTAAATTCTCCCTAGCCCTCATCATAATCCAATTATTAAAACATTTTCTTTCCCAGGAAAGGAAGATAAATTAGATTTCGGCTTCCATGAATAAAATTCTCTATGGTACCAAATGTGAGTGTTTTATATTGCACTTTTCCACTAAATGTGCTCAATGCGCTTTACGGAGTTCCCTGGCAGGCCAATCCAATCCAAAATCCTTCTCAACCCCCTGGGGAGCATACAGAGGAGCGATCATATTAAAGGCGCTAAACTCTAGCATACTGACAATATCTTCCTCTACCTATGGCCAGGTACCCATTTCACACCTGGATAAATACTTCTAATTGTGTGATCTAAATTGAGAAAATTGTATTCTGAATTGCTAGAATTACTATTTATTGTACAAAGGATTTATTTAAGTGATAAAACAACCAATAGAATATGTAACAATGGTATTTCCTATGCAAAATATCATATTTAAAACTTTTTGAAGGAATGCGCAACAGATGTGCTTGTATTTAAAAAAAAAATTCTTTTCTTTTTTATATTTTCAAATGTGTTCTTTAACCCTCGCCTTACGTTGGGAGTCTCTAGCGAATCCACCTACTCTAAAAATGTGTTTATATGTATTATGTACAACTTTCATACATGCAATTTTCGTTTCTTCAAGCCTGAATTACTCTATTCTCTAGTACTAGTACAGGTCTGTTTGCTTTATTTTATTTTCTCTCTCTTTCTCTGTCACTTTCTGTCTATTGATCTATTGAAGTGCCACTGACGACTATATATAATTTCCTCTCTCTCTTCTAGAGATCACTGTCTGTGTTCAAACCGCCCCAACTCGCCCGATGAAACTAGTTGACTTTCTTTTCACATTTTTGAAAGACGAGTACATTACTAATGTCTAAAAATAGTCCAGAGGTCAAACTAAGAATAAAGGAATGTATTAGTGTCTCACTTTGGACTAGCTTGGGTCTCTTATTGTACTACAAGGCTCTCTTTGTTCTTGCTTACACACAGTCATCTCGACACACAGCAATCTTTAGGATCAAGCAGCGCGTCTTTCAATTATCAGTCAACACATTACTTCATTACTTCGCTTTTGTTTTGTTTTTTTAATCTATTTTATTTCACATTTTATTTTGAAATGGATCATGGAACAGAAAAATGTGGATTTGCAAATTTTGTGGTGTAGTTTTGTGTGTAAAAAACGTTTTGGACAGTATCATGACTTTGGCATCACCATAGGTGGAAACTAGATCTATATAATCTAGATCTAGATCTAGATCTAGACATTAGTAGTAGCCTGCATGTACTTAAACTTTTTTTTCATTTCATGGATATTGGAGTTGTATTTTAGTTTTCACATATGACTGTTTGAAGATGTTTGGACTCAGTTGTTTTCCATTATATTGCTAAATCTAGAATCTAGATCTATGCACTATTTCAGTTTTTATATTGTGGTGGATTTTGTTTTCCATATTTATTTCCTTGTTAACTTCAAATTTCATAGGCCTATGTTGATTCCCTGAATAAATGTGTTCTATGACTTATATAAGGTGGGTTTTAAGTTAATGTGATTCTGTAAACCATCGTTCTGCTTGTTTATCTTTCAGTCGCTCAAGATGAAAGTCTATATTTAACACTTTATGTTTTTAATTTAGTTTGATAGCATACACAAAAATATCCCCCTTACATATTCAGTGAACATTTCTGTACATTCCTGTACATTCATTCCAATTTTGGACCCATAAAAATCAGAAATGAGCAGTCTACTGGTCTTTTAGTCTCCCCACCCCTTAACTTGCCATTATGGCTGACAAAATGTAAACACAGCAGGTTGCCCCTCCTCACAGGAAGTTGAACCTTCACCTTGGTCCCAGTTGATCTAAATTTGAACAGCAAAGGGTTAATCAAGAATAAACTTACTACTTGTGCAATATAAATAAATAAATTAAAAAAAAAAAAGATAAATCTGAAAATGTTTTCTTACAGCTTTGTTTTTGAGATCTCTCAATGCTGCATAATCATCAGGTGCATCAGATGGCACACTTGTAACCACGCCAGTACCTGTACAACAGATTTTTCCATTCAATTCATATATTCTGACAACTATTGCACATATCAAATGCCATTTCTTTTACAAAGCTTTTTAAACAAAGTAAGGCAAAATCTATCTTAACATAACACATTTTATAATTACAAAACTGACAACAAAGGAATATGACATCACACACAAGTGGTCCAAAAATATATTTGCTCTTAAAAAGATTCAATTTTCTTGCTACTCTCTTGACTTAGAACATGTATCATTATTAACCTTTATCCTCCTTTATAGTCAGCATTGGCAAAGTGTAGATTGTCTTGTAGCTCGTCAAAGGTGCCTCCAGTGGAATGCCCATAATATCCTGTTATGAGGGATAAAGGACAATCAAAGAAGATAAAATATTTCAAGAAAAAGTATGGAGGAAACATTTCAATGTATCAGTGATAAATATTATTAATAAAATCCACAGCTGCCAACATTTCAGAAATCAAAATCATACTTTCTGTATGGTCCATTTTCTTAAGAATAAAAAGCCCTGTAAGCAATGAATAGAAACATCAGCATTAGTAAATTTGAAGTGAACTTACCTTCATCAGAGCTATTTCAAGTCTAGTTAATGGGGGGAAATTGGCTAAAGCAAAATTGTTCACCCAAGATGAAATTTAAAAGATTTTCAATCATGTTTTTAGGATTAATCATATTGTACTTAGTATGATTTTATCTTACTGGTTGGCAGTTATGTAAATTAAATCCTCAGCTCAAGGTTTCTTCACAGACATCCCAAAATCCACTCACCTGGCCAACAAGAGAAACCAAAATTTTATAATTCCCATTTTCAGGTGTCATGTCTTGGTAACACATGTTGCGGGCAGCCCTCCTGGTAGTGATGAACACTTCACCATTCTTCATCAAAATTGCTATGTAGTTCATGTCAGGATGAATCCAACAATTTGTTTGACCAAACATAGTCTCAGGACGAAGAGTTGCAGCAGCCAGAAAGACTGATTTTCCTTTCAGAGGACTAAATCAAAAAGAAAATAGTTCATTTCATTTAGTTCAAGGAGATAAGGAACAGATTGATCAATTAATTGTTTAGGATTAATCATGTTCTTTTCAAAAATGAATATCCCATAAAAAATAAAAACTGCATATTATCCTTGAAGCAAAAGTGTAGGCAAAAAATGTGTTGATGTGAATCAAATAGTATAATTTTGTCTTTTTGTTTTCTTTTATCTCAGAATATGCAAATTACTTTAACTAAGAGGGACAACGCAATATAATATTTAAAAATCAAAGCTATTCAGATAGATTTCAAACTTGGCTCATACACATTATTTTCTAAAGCAATACTTATCAAATTATATGACATGGCATAACAGTTTTTCTTTTAATACTTAAGGTGGGTACTGAAACAAGCCAATCCTGCTGGGAGTTTAGGAGGCAGTTGAAATGTGTGTGTGTGTGTGTGTGTGAGTGTTTGATTGCGGGTGTATGCGTGTGTGGAGGGAGGGGGAATTTTTAAGCCTCCTCAAAGACCCATTTAAAAATTAGCAGCTAGGTTAAATGAAAGCAAAACCTTGATGAAAACTTAATTAATTAAAAACCCTAAACTATTTTTTTCTCTTTGTTTTCTACATGATGTCAAGTATCACCTGAGTTTTGCTGGAAATGGTTCTTTCACCTTCATTTTAATCAGGGTGTACTCTTGTGGTCCAACTCCCTGTAACAAGAAATAGTAAAAATCCATTCATTGCTTTACTGCTGTCATGAGACAAAAATCTAACTATGAATGCACTCAATAAGATTACAGTTTGCCTTTCCTCTCAATGGTGTCAGACTAATGCTTGTAAAGAGCAAAACATCTTTCATTATTGTTATGATTCCCTCATATTATAAAATCTCATGTAATTTTACATAGATTTTCATTAGTAACTAAACTCATCGGTGAGCATGATTTCTGAATTCATGTCACAATGTGACGTCAGACTGTCAAACCCAGTCTCAATGCTCATGTTATCATTGTACACCAGGCTGGCAAGATATTACTTGCACCAGCAGTTTTTATGACTTAAAACCATACCTTTAAGCCATTTTTTTTTTAACACTATATCAAGTGACTTGGAAATATTAACTTCTTGCAATCAGTCAAAGTAATTTCATTATCATTTAATATCTCTTACATTTTTATATTATTTAAATTTGTTTGAGTAAAATTTCTATTCTCGTTGTAACTTTGATTCATGCTAAAGTAAACTTTACATTTGAATTAATGAGCCTTAAAAAGCTGTAAGGGCGTTCTTAAATCTTCATATAAATATTTCTCATAATATAAGCTCTTATCATGAACCTTTATTAAGTTGAAACAATTGATTTAAGCTATCTTTTAATTTACATTGTGTTTATTATTGTTAAGTGGAGATCTTGTTTAACCATGATTTTACCCGCTTAACAATAAAATGTATTCTTTGAATGCATAAATGCTCTCTTTTCAGGGACCAAAAATGTACTTCGAGGCATGAACCAAATTTCTCCAGTAAAAAAAACTTTACTTCTACCAAGCACTTTCCATTTGATGTATATATATATATCCAAGATACTTAAAAGATTGACTTGCTTGATATGATCTCTCTTACTTTTCATCTGGTAAATCAGTATATATGACTTTGTTATTACCAAGCATTCCATCTTCTTTGTGTTCAGATCAGGTCCCTTTCCCTAACATTCTGCTGCTACTTTGTCGACAATACTCTGCAATCAACTTTCTGAATAACCATCAATAAGGTACCATCGGCGTATCATAAATTGTTGATATTCTCACCCCCAATATTAATACTATCCAGGTCTTTGATGAATTTCCATACGTGGATAAAAATAAATGGATTTTTTTTATTTATTTATGCGTAATAGGTGAAAATAAATTGAAGAGCAAACTTTACCTCCCCAGAACTTCTGTCATGATCTTGACATGGTTGATTATCCTTGGGACAAAAGATGGTGAATCTGAAAATCCAAAGAAATTTATAGTTCATTTAATTACAGCAGGCAAAACCTCTTTTGTATTTCGAATAACATGGCATAATAAAAAATAAAGATAAGAAAATAGTATAGACTATATACTCATTTCCAAAAGAAACGACATTTTTCTTTGTACAAATTTCTGTTCAATCAAAACGTATAATAATGATATTTATACACAGTGCAACGTGTTACTTTTTCTGTCTTCTCAATAAATTTTGACAACACAGCTAAGTGAGTTCGCTCACTTCTGTGTGTTTAGTATGTTGTTTTTTTTGTTTACATTTGTTTTCTGTTGAGCATGGGTTTTTTGTGTTATCTTTGGTATCAATATGTAGCTTATTTCAAAACCTACAAAAGGTGTGGAATATGTTTATGAAAATAGCGTATGCATTTGAACTGCGACCTTGATAAATCTAGAAAAATATGGACTTCCAATCATACCGCATCTCAGTACAGATGAGCGAGGGCGTGCAATTGGGCACATCAAAGCAGGTGTTCCAGTGGCGAATGTGGCAAGGCTTTTGAACTGTAGCAGGGAAACCATTTACAGTCTGCAGACCAGGTACAGGAACAGAGGAAGTACTATAGACCGACCAAGATCAGGGAGGCCACGGGTTACCACCCCGGCACAGGATCCAGAATGCTTCGCATACAGACAGAACCCACCCGGAACACCAACCAGTGAGCACACAGATGGTTATTCGTCCGGGAACATGGCATAAGGTAAGTCTATTTTTTTCTGCATACCTTTCCCTCAGTACAAATTATGTACCTCTCTCTTTAAATCCTTAATCCTTAATCCGATTGACAACCTGAGTTGAGTGTGACTGAGTGAATGTCCCTTTCGAGAACAGGTGCTGCGTTAAAATTCAAAGTATCTTTATCCGTTTTATTAACCCTACAACCCACCATTGTCACTATCATAATGATCACCATCACCACGATCACTACTCCGAATATCATAATCATCACCATTATCTTCATCTTCATCTTCTTCAAATTGTTCTGATTATCATAACGGCATGTTTGTCTACATCATTCTTTTTAATATGTTTTATTTTGTCTTTAGGGCGAGAAGGCCAGTACAGCGAACCGAACTACGTCTCCATCACAGACAGGCTCGCTTACTATGGGCTAACAATTGCGTACCATGGACAAGACAACAGTGGTCTCAGGTCCTTTTCACATCTCAGGGCTCAGAACTAGAAATGAAAACATCTGAACTTTTCGCGGAGGACGAAGACAAACAACACATAGATCTAGTATAGTATCAAATTAAAGTTAATGGTATGCCTACTAATTAGCAAATTAATACAGATGGTAGGCCTATACCAAGACTGTTGATCTAGATATCTAGATCTAGTTCTAGTGAGTTATTTGAAGCTTCAGGTTGTTGTAGTGTAGATCTATATAATATCCGAACAAATAGATCTCTATCATCTATGGTCATGAAGTGTGCTCTTTCCCCTATCACAATAGATCTTGAGTAATTACACTTACACTATGACACAGTTTGTAAGAAGCCTTGCCACAAACATATTTCTTTTTATTTGTATCACCAAGTTTCATTTTTCATTCCTTTACCTTAATCCCATCCTCCAGCCATTTGAAATACCACTTTTTTTGTCGCTAGCCTACTATTGATGGTTTTAAAAGTAAAAGGGGTTTTTGATCATCCCCGATGACGGTGAAGTTGCTGGCCATTTCAATTTGATTAACTGAAATTACTCTAAACTTGATTCTAGATCTACTTTAGAAATTATAAACACGATCTCTCTTGAAATGAACTGAAAATAGACTTATAACACTCACGTGCGACTGTAGCCTGAGATGAACTAGGTTTCATCGCACTCAAACTGAATCGAAAGTAGATAAAATGATTTGTGCGAAATGGTACTAATAAAAGTGACCTTGAACTTGAAGTGTCTAATAGACCAGCGACCCGGTCAGCTACTCAATTCAACTCCCTATTTCATCTGCGGTTGTTAAAGCGACGACGTTCACGCCAACCGCAGACAACTTTATTACTGATGCTCTAAGATCACTGAATCTCTGAAATTCTTCCCAACCGCGGATTTCCGCGAATTCGCGGATAATTCCGAGCCCTGCAGATGAGTCTTGGTTTGTCCTTGGTCAAATGCGGGTATACCGCCGCCGAAATGAAAGGTTTGAGGACCAGTGTGTACATGAAATCCCTAACCGAGGATATAGGCAGTTGATGATCTGGGGCGGAATCACAACAGACTACAGGACGGCACTCGTGCATGTTCCGGCAGCACTGAATGACGCCAACTACATAGCCACCATATTGCAGCCACATGTGGCACCCTTTATGCATGACTCTATCCAGGCTACATCTTACAGCAGGACAACGCACCAGCCCATCGTGCCAGGGTGACACAAGCTTATCTCGCAGGACAAACCGGTGTCATCCATCCCTTGCCCACTGTATCACCCGATTTGAACCCGATTGAACATGTTTGGAACATTCTTGGTCGTTACATCCAAGAGATGAATCCTGCTCCTCAGAACAACGCTCAATTAATTCAAAGCCTAACCATCGCTTGAAACACCATCCCACAAGGTTCAATTTCCAACATCTTCAACTCTATGAGCATAGATGCCAGGCCGTCACACACGATATTAATCCTGCCAAACTTTCAGCCGTGACCTGAAATGCTTTTGATTTGACCAGTACCAGTGTACTTTGCTATTAGATGCTTTGAGAACCATAAATTTTGAATTACAGTCAAACCTGCCTTAACGGTCACCTCTCCATAGCGGCCACCTGTACTAACGGCCACTGGTCTGTGACACCCTT
>JASKDV010177822.1:0-12852 GCA_032466395.1 Aegires albopunctatus
TCTCTCCCTCTTTTTCTTCACCCAAATTAAGCACCACATTGCTTTAAGGGTTAACAAATGAATTTTCTAATTGAGTAATTATAATAATTTTAATTTCGGGTTATTCGATAATATAGAAATGTACGTAGCGGTTATGCATTTTTGGTCCATCTTTACTTGTCCTTCTCTTTTAGTGCCATTCTTTGAACATATATTGCTGTTTCATGGGTAATTGTTTTTCTTCTTTAGTCATTAACTTTTCCTATTTCTCTTTATTATTTTTGAAACCCTGAAACAGCCTGAGAACCTTTTGCTTGCCAGTAAAGCAAAAGGAGCCGCAGTCAAACTCGCTGACTTTGGTCTGGCAATTGAAGTTCAAGGAGAGCAACAAGCCTGGTTTGGTAAGAAAAGGACTAGTTGATACCAGATTTATGAAAGAGAGTATGAAAAAGATGAAAAACTTGACAACCCAGCAATCAAAGAATATTTAATTTTTAAGTCAAGTAGTTGTCCTATGTTAAATAATTTATTTGTATCGAATATTACTTAAGGCTGCTAAAGCTATGGTTTCAGTATTTTAGTAGGTATTCAAATGATACCAAATAATTTGATACAACTGATATAAGTTTGTAATTTTCATAATGTTTAATCTTTTCTCTGTTACAAGGTTTTGCTGGCACTCCCGGGTATCTTTCTCCTGAAGTACTCAGAAAAGATCCTTATGGAAAACCAGTTGATATCTGGGCTTGTGGTATGCATTGTTTGTGGAATAATTGCTCATATATCTTTCCTTGAAAGATTGTTATTGCTTATTTGATGGATAACTGCATTAGGTCATTTTTATTTTTTAACCATTGTAGATTATCTAATAATCCAAATTGTGGAATATATGTTATCTAATATTCATAGAACAATCAATATCTATGAATAATTGACCATTATGACACCATGCTTGGCATTTGTAAAGCACAGAATTATGGACATTTATTATAACGAAGAATGAAAAATGAGAGGCCTGTGGATGATATTCATGCATAGATAATGACCAATTGTCCATTATGTGGCACGAAAGAATGGATATTGAAAAGGAAAAGTGACCAATGGGTAACACAAAATTACAAGGTGCTATGGATTGAAGCCTTTTAAACAAAGAGAAAAGGGATGTACTAAGAAAAATACTTGGAGTAAAATTGTAAAAAACCCAACAAAAATATGGAAAGGCAATGCCGAAGATTAGCAGGGATTGTCTAATGAAACAGAAGACCTGAAAAGGATAGAGATGATTAAAGAAAGACAATGCATGAGATGGAAAGACTGTGGGGGAAAACACAAGGTACATGAACGTTTGGTTTTAGAGACAAGAACGTTAATGACAAACTAATAGAAAATATTATACAGCAATTCCATGTGGCATCATCATCATCATAGAGGAAAAAAGGGGAGGAGGTTTGTAGAATTGTAGTTATAAAATTACATTCAGGCGTGATTTAAGATATCATAGTTAAATTATTGTTTTCATGTCTACATAATATGCATGCCTTCTTTTCAGGGGTTGTGCTCTATATTCTCTTGGTTGGTTATCCTCCATTCTGGGATGAAGACCAACACCGATTGTATGCACAGATTAAGGCTGGGGCTTATGACGTGAGTACTTTTAAATTATATACAATAATTGCATCTTTGATAAAAAGTACTCCGGTTTGAAACTAAATTCGAAATTGGTTGTAGAATCTCTAAAATGGGCTTCAATACATCGTTGAAAAAGGTTTGGTATTCTCGTATGTTTCAATTCTTAATTTAAATTGTTCCAATCTACCTAGTTCTTTATGAAGCAGGAGTTTTTGAATTGTTCTGCTTTAGCATTTGGCATCACAACAGCTGAATTTGTCCTAACTGTCTTGCATTGATGTTGGTCAATGAAAAGAATATTGCTCAGTGGTAAAGCATTTAATTAAAAGAAATAAAACTATAAACTGAATCAAACCATTAAAGATTAAGCAAATACCTGAATTTTCAGTTCCTAATTAAAAAAATATTTATTATAATAAACAAATAAGGAAAAAGAGAATTCAAATTCACATTAAAGAATATTGCTACAGCAAGCTAAGTATTATAAATATAAAGGTTTATCAATGTATATAATTTTCAAGGTCTTCAAAGTCAATTCCAAATTGGCGCATTTATTGATATGTATACAGCAAGTCATTACTCCTTGAGGGGGCAGAGTAAGAAGTACTTTCCATTATCAACTCCCAGCCACTATTTTGCCCCCAGAGTGGGTTGAGCCAATCAGGAAAATAGGTTATGAAAAATATATTATTTTAATTAAATAGCATTACAGTGTCTCTTTTCTCCTTTCTACTGTGCTCCTTTGTATTTGGTAGATTCATTAATACTTGCCCGATGAATAGAGTGTAATTATCATTTATCTTTTTATCATCACAGTATCCTTCTCCTGAGTGGGACACAGTCACACCAGAAGCCAAAAACCTGATCAACAGTATGCTGACAGTCAACCCTGCCAAGAGAATTAGTGCTTCAGAGGCTCTCAAGCATCCTTGGATATGCGTATGTTTAATATTCTTAATTATCATTGCATGGTCAACCAGGGGGAAATGTATTTATATATAGTCTCTCAGATAGGAAATATAATTAGTAAATTGTATAAATATAGATGATAATACAGGGTTGTTGGTTTAAGAGAGAGTTCAATACTAGAAAAATGATGTAAATTTCCTTTTAAATTTTGTTGTGGTTACTCACACATATATTGCTACAATGTTAGAATTTGTTATCATTTAATAAAGAATGACAAGAAAGGGTTAAAACTTCAAATTATTTAATACAATTTAAAAATAAATAATTAAAATTAAAAGTACTGAATTTTACTACCACTAGCAAGTTGTTAGATTTTCATATCCTTTTTAAACTCTACCATGATGTATTTTGGGTTGACATATATAATATTCAGTTCTTATCATCTTTTTCCAGCAAAGAGAGCGTGTTGCTTCTGCTGTACACCGACAAGAGACTGTTGACTGCTTGAAAAAATTCAATGCAAGAAGAAAACTTAAGGTATGGAACCAGTTTTTTCTTCTTCTTTTTTGTCTTTTGATTTTCATTGTAATATTGTGATAAACCTTTCAATTCAACTTGAGGTTGTAAACTAAAAGTTTTGAGCAATGCCTTTAATTATTTTTATGAATTTCAAAACAAAATTTATAGTATAGAACCTCTTGTGGTCAAGCAGCACATAAGGCCAGTAACATAGCGATAATTATCCCCAGTTGATGATAAGTGCGTCATTTCTCTCTGTTGAGATCTTCATTTTTGTCTCTTTCTCTAAAACCCTCCTTCATGTCTTTTTCTGGTCTTTCTCTATTCCTGCTACTAAATGACATCCATTTATTGTAAAATTTGTAATGACTGTTGGGTCCAGTTTGCAGGTGTGACCAATCTATTTCCACAAGCCAATCTTAAATGAGATTTATTGGCAAATCACTATTGATTAAGTAATGTTTATGGTCGAGAATATTCATTATTATCTTCTCTCTCTGAAACAGGGTGCCATCTTGACAACTATGCTTGCCACAAGGAATTTCTCAAGTAAGTCTTTTTTCCTCAGTATTTAAAAAAATAATAACACCCATTGAGGGTTCATCAAATTGTATCAACAAAACATGCAGCAATGAGTATGCAAAATATTTGTATATGCAAATTTATTTTTTTGCTTCAGCCATTATGTTTCCCCAATATTGCCTTCTGTGGTTAAACGGTTAAACATTATGGCAGAGACCTGAGCATAGAGTTTTCAGTATGCTTGTTGTTCTATCATTGATTTTTGTTTTGTTTTGTAACATTTTATTTATTGATTTACTTTACTATTTCTATGTTTAGTTATTTCATTTAAGTCTCTCAAGTGTAGTTACTGTCATGTGTTATAGAACAAAGCTCTTCTGATATTCAAAGCATTTGGAACACAATTTATCACTATAACTTTCCCCTTCTTCAGCTATTAAAGGCTTTGGTAAGTTAGTGTTATGGTAGCAGGTGATGGCTTTATGAATACATTGTGCGTTGCTGAAATCAGGTTACAAGTCGTTTTGATCCAACATAGTAAAGCTCTTTGAAACGTTTGCACTTTATGCTGCAAACATTCTGTGTGAAACCACGCATACATTTTGTTTTATCTTGCCATGAAAATGTCTGCTGTTTGGTACCATTCACTTTTTTTTATCATTGCAGTTGTTGTCAGTGGTGTGAATTGCAGCAACTTATTTATGAGACTTAATGACATGAGCTTATGGATTGATCCCTTTGTGAAGTTTCAATTCCATCTACATATATATTAATCATAGGTCATTGAGCAAAATATATCTTATAAAAAATTGCTATCCCATTATCAGATCAGATATGAGTCATTAGTTTAGTTTTTGGACAAGGGCCTATGACAAGATATATTTGAAAAGTTAGAAGTCAAATATATTAGAGCCACTTGGTTAACTTTATTACATATTGAAATGTAGAAGAATTTTTCAGATTAAGCAATCAATAAAAGTCTCCCCCCTCCCCCTCTTGTAAGACATCTCAACATTGAGGAATGTAATGTCTCCTCTGTTCCTTGCAGTATTGAGTAAAAAACGTGATTTTTGCCTCCCATCATTCTTTGTTGACTAGCTCTTGGTTATGTTTTGTTTCATTATGTTATCTTTTTTTTGTTGTTGTTGTTGTTGAGGCCTTCACATCCTGTTCCTACTTTGTGTTGGTATGGAAGTTCCAATTGATAATTCAAGAAATGAACCGAATTATATTTGCATGCTTTTTTTCTTCTTGTTGCATAAGAAAAAAATTAATTAGATCAATAGATAACTATAAAACTTTTGATATAAGCCTGTGTTTATTTAGGATTATTTATTAAGATGCTTGCCTTGCAAATTAGATAGATTGTTATTTGTTGATGTCTTTTGCTGGCATACATGTATTTTGATTTTTCTTTCAGGCATCTTTTTTCTGTCTTAATCACCGAGACTCTGTTTAGCAATGTATTGTTAGGTGAACATGTCTAGGTTCACCATAGCAGTATACTTCAACTAATTCTAGTACCAAGATGTTTAATAATACATTTGATTCTTTAAAGAAGTTGGAGTCAATTTTGATCATTCCTTTAATTATATCTTCTCACTTCTTTTTTTTATTATTCTTCCTTCTCTAGTTCTGTCTTCTTTCTTTCTTTCTTTCTTTTCCTTCTTTTTCTTTTTTTCTTTCTTTCTTTCTTTCTTTCTTTCTTTCTTTCTTTCTTTCTTTCTTTCTTTCTTTCTTTCTTTCTTTCTTTCTTGGTACCTATTCTTCTACATTAAAGATCAAAATTACTCCATGCAATATATCTATTCATATGCACAAGCTAAAGTTATAATGAAATGGCTTCATAGCGCTGTATAATGTAATGAAACCTTTGCCTAAAGGTGTACCATGGTTACTGTATTAAGCTTCTGCTGGTTTCATCTTCATTTCATTACGTCACTTTACATTAACATTGCACGCCGGCACATTGATTGGATAACCTTATGTATTCAAATCGCATATTTATTCTAATTGCAAATCAAGAACATAAGTCTGACTGCCCATATGTCAAAGTCCTGTGCTACTTTATCTTTGTCCATTGATCTCATCTATGTTTCCTGTGTATGAATGTGAACTTCCATTCTTCATTGTAATATATTGTCAAACTGCACACAAGGTGTGAAATGTTCTTGACATTGTCCCCTCCCCTTATCCGTCACACGTCAAAGCCTGCATATATTACTATATGAGCAATGTGTGTCATTTCCCTCTTTCCCCCTCTTTTATATGTTGTTGTCAAACATGCCATGGAGATAGCTTGACTGAATTTATCACTAGGCTTGCAATGATATGTTTCTGATTTTACATGCAAAAAAGAAAGGGGCCTTGTCCAGTGAATGAATTCCTCGGTATGGAATGAGATCTCGAGATCAGTTTTAACACTGAAGAATTATTGTGGATTGTCAAGAACCAGTGATGGGGTAGAACGTTGAGTTGCACAGTTTTTCTTGATAGAAAAACATACAACATAGCCACAAGTCTTTGGTTTATTTGTTGGTATTACAATTAAATGTGATTTTATTGTCAAGAACAGATGGATTGGATTATTGTGTTTAGTAAAAATTGGAATTGTATTCTAACCGATGTACAAGACAATAGCTAACCATAAGCTCCCATGTTTTCCTCATTTCTCTCTGCTCCTGTGGCCCTCTCTCACCTTTTTCATCAGTCAACAAGGGTAAGTTATGATATGCTAGGCTTAAAAAGCTTTTTATTTTATATTTTTAAATCAAAATTCCATTTTCTTGAACTCTTTAAAAAACACTTAAGTTTTCTTCATTACCACATTCCTATTTTAATTTGCTACCATACCTTCCTGGTACAACAGTGATATTGCTATTGTTTGTTCTTGTCGTGAAATGAGTTTTAAAAATATTTTATCAAGTGATAATTTTATTAAAAGCATGAACAGAAGTGTATTAAAATTAGAATGAATAAAGCATGAAAAAAATACTTTAATTCAAAGTATTCACATCCGTCAGTGGGCTTACTATTGAAACAGTACAGTTGAATTTAGCTTTGTCTTGGCTATTTGTGACTTAGAATTCACTGACGTTTTTAATGCTACTAGTCCATAATCCATGATGTACTAGAACTGGAATATTGCTAAAGAAAATAGGCTTCCATCTTTTTCATTTCATTGCCTCAGTAATATTACAGCTCATCAAATATTATTAACTAGATTTTCTAGAATTTTATTGCAACGCTTTATACGACTATTCTGCCATCAGACTAGTTTACAGGTTTTCTCTTTGCTTTCTTTGTGGTACATCATTCTTGCAAGGTGACTTTCAAATCATTTGATGAAATCTGCTTGTCTTTTTTCTTCTTCGCGTTATCTTTGGCTATCCTATGGATATTTTAAGAACTTAATTGTCCTATAAATTTTAAGAATCTTCTCAAGAATTTATATTCATAACTTTTGAAAAGAGGGAGAGCATTTGATTTCACACACCATTAACATTTGAATTATATTTTACCTTTTTTTTGACGCATCCCCCAATTTTCCCTTTTTTAGGTCACGAAAGAAAAGGTGGTTATTTTTTTTAGTAGTTCTTTCCTTTCCACCCAGCCCGTTTCCTTATCTTAACTATGTATTCCCTTGTCTACATGATCTTTCATAATTGTAGCTGTGATTTGGTTGTTTTTTTTTTGTTGGTACCATATCTTCCCACCCTTCTTGTTTGGAATTTTGTCCCATCTATTGTAAAACAACCAATCAAAAGGGAGTAATGTTGGTCATGAGCACTGTACTATGTGGTAGTTGTCATAGCTTATTATATTGATTACTGCTGTCTCTCAATGTCCATAATAAATCCTATGATTCCATAGTTATTATTACTTCATGAAATGAAGTATCCAAAATTACATCATTGTAAAGATGTCAGAATATATTATTGAGTTTCATTTTTTTTTAAATTGAAATTTTCAGTATAATGATATTCCTAATAAATATTGTCTACCGATGATATCATTTTCAAAATTATTATTAGATTGTAGATATAACATCCGGTGGCATAGTTACCTGCTGTTGTGCATAGATTTTCAATCATGGCTGGTTTCGTCCTTTTGTTTCAACAGTTGAATTGATATTGTGATTTTCTCATTCACTATCCTTATCCTTCTTGATTTTTAAAATTTTTTGGGGGGTGGGGGGTTGTTGTTGCATCTGGCCATTTTGGTTTCCTTGTCTCAAAGGCACACATATGGAGATCAATAGCAAGAACAAAGAACAAAGTATCTATTAGCAGTTGGAAAAGACAATCACTTTATTAACCACACACTTAAGAACTTGCACCTTATAATATAAGGCTGATCTACCTCTTTCTCCACACCTTTTTCTTTCTCCTCTTTCTATAAATGTCCGTTGGTACTTTTCATGAAAAGCTTTTTTGCTGCCTTGCAGAATTATTTGAATTAGACATGTTAGAAAGGTCTAAGGTATAATTAAACAGCAGTTGTTCATCATGTGTTGCCTTTTTGGTTTATGCACCCTTATCCCTATCATTTGTAACAAGGATGTTGTTGCTGTTAAGTTTAAGAGCTGTATTTTCTACTATATATTCAACATGTTGATACTTTTGGGGGTGGTCACCTAGTTGGTTATGACTTTAATTTGGTATTCTCTACATGGGGATTGTTTGTATCATATACTTTTGATATTTGAAAACTTAGCAATTTCGTTGGGAGTGGATAGCTCAGTGGGTAAGGCATGGTCCTGCCAAGTCAAAGGTTAATGGTTCAAACTGTGCAGGTTGAATTTGAAATCCAATATTAGGGGGTTCCTTGAGCTTCACGAGTGCCAAGTCTTGTCAGAGAAAAACTATAAATCTAGGAGGTCCCAAGTGTATGTATTCTTGGTTGTTTGTAAGGCAGTCTTGGAAAACCCTGAGATCACCATGGTAGAGGTATTACAACACCAAAAATATCAATTTCTTCTTGAATATAAAGTAATTTCAAATTACTTTCTGTTTATTGTTGTGCTGAACACATTCACAAAACCATAAAACATTCATTTCATGCTAACATAATATCATTTACTTTTAGATATAATGTTAAATATTCTTTTGCCCATTGGCCAATAGATTTGTGTGGTTTCCCTTTATCATTTTTTTTAAAAAGTCCTCTTGATTTATCTGATCATACTGACTGATCATTTATACAGTCTGGTCTCTCTAATCGGAACACCTTCGTTCCCAGCAATTTGTTCGGATTGCAGAATTTTGCGGCTTATGGGATACTAAGAAATGATAAGAAAAAGATCCACTCCAAGAAAATGGTTGGGATTATAGAGGGATTCAGATTACAGAAGTCCAGATTAGAGAGACCAGACTGTATTATGCTCAACTTGGTTTGTGATCTTTGAATTTATTTAATTCTCAAGTTTTGAATTAGAAAACGTTAATTAAGGAATAAAAATGAAAGCCCCACCCTGACCTAAAACATAACTGTGTTGAGCCTTGATGAATTTCTTCCTTTATTAATTTTCCCCTCAATTCATAGAGGAGTCAAATAGGTGCTAACTAGTTTTGGAATGATGAATAAAACTTTTCAAAGGTTATCCCATCCCATATAAATTGTGACTGAAACCAGTGAGAAATATGGCTATGTAACTTTAACATTAACAGATGTATTCAAACCTCCTTATCATGCAATCCATTGTTTTTTTTATACTTGCCCTAAGCAAAATTCACCTAGTAGCATGAGATCTGCATATGTCTGTGGCCGTGATAACTGTTTTTCATTACCACCTTGGGGGGTGCTCACTACCAATCTCAAAATGTCACCAGTGAGTGGTACTGGCAAGGTTGACGCATGCTAGTGTAAATGCAGCTGACTATTGTTTCTTAAAAGTAAATGACAACAGATGTGAGTTGTGTAACATGACAGGCATATTATGTTATGGTCTAAATAGCCATTTATTTACTTTGCTCAAATGTTAACATCACCATTTGCTCGACTTAATGCTATGTTGTATCTTTTTGTTTGTTTTTCCCTCCACCATTTTTTTAAAGTTTTATGTAGAACATAAGGTTGATCTATTGTTTAAATTTTTAAGTAGTTTAAATGAGATTGTAGATATCACACATTTTTAAGCAGCAAATTATATCATTGATGCTTTTTTAAATTTTGTATTTTATAAGGCTTGTTGTTATAGATTGATAATGATTATCACCTTCCAGCATATACAGACATTGTAAAGATCTTGTATTTACCACTGCTCTTAGGGATTTGCTCAAGATGTAGTAGTTGTTGTTGTTCTTACTTGTTCTTGTTGTAGTTGTAGTTGTTGACTTGCTTGTGTATGTTTTGCAATGCAACTCATTAAGAATGCAATCAATTTTGTAAATGTTTATTTATATTTTTCATATTTCCAATTTTAGTTATTCATATTTTTCTCTAATTTTTGGTAAATACTCAGGTAACAAATACAGCTGTGTTTGTTTTTAAAATTTTTTATCCTTACTATACAACGTTTGTTTACAGAGATGCCATTTGTCTTGATATTTCCTGAATTGAAGAAGATGGAAAATTGTCTGTTTTCAATTTAATTTTGAGGGTATGTATTCATTGAATCCTGTAAAGGAACAACAGTCGCTGCTTTTTTCAGTAACTGACTGGTAGAAAGGATACTGTACGCTATGTGTCCTACTTTTTGAAGCGTTCAACTACAGTTTTTCAACTGTTCATAACTTTTCAAGATATTTTTTCAATTCAGGGTGGCATCTCTGTGAGTAAGTGATTATATTATATCTGGACAAAGAGGATGATGGCATTTCAGAGATGTGCATAAAATCTTCTACAATGTCAATTTTTTTATTTATTGTATATTTGTAACAATTTTTTTTCTCTTCCCTTTTTCTTCTTTGTTTCTGCAATGTTTAAAAATGTATCTTTTACTTTTTTCTAGTCCTTTCACCTACATTTATCTTTGTTTCATTTAATCTTTTCCCTTACAAAGCTACTGTTGTAATTATTTATGTCTGCTTCATACTTATTGCATATCATAATATCCAGTTATGCTAGATATTCATCTAATATTGCTTCTTATCTACATTATTTTTTCAGGCACAGTGAGAGTGAGCTTGTTTTCTTTTTCACATCCTTTTGCCCACACTTTTAAGCAGTTTAAAATGCATATAATCAAATCCGTATTTCCATAGCAAATTTCCACTTATAATCTGCTAAATTGCAAATATCAATACAATGCTATGTGGAATTTGCTCCAACGCTGTCTTAATGTTAATATTTGGTGTGGCTGCTAACATGAAAGATAAGCAATAGTTACAAATAGGAGCGGACTGCCTTGACATGATTGATATCTCAGAAGAAGGCAAAGGCAAAAAAGTCATCAGTTGAATACTTACGAGGTTTATGACTGACATTTATGATTTAAAACAAATGATTTTCAAGGCACAACAGTAAATAAAATTTCTGGCTCAGATTACAAAGTGTAAAATGTAGTAACTAATGTGGGCTCATAAAGGTAACCATTTACATTATCTTTGTTTCATTGATTCATTAAAGCAAGAAAAGTTCAAGATTCAGCTTTACCCTAATGATTGTATTACAACAAAGAAACAAAAATGTATTTATTTTTTCCCTTGGAAAAGGTTTGTGAGAATATGACCATGAAATGCAGTATGAACACAACCAAAGTACAGTTTAGTCATCTCAATAATTGGTCTTTTAAAATGTGGTGAAATGTTTCATAACAAGCCTCTATAACCATCTCACCATTGTCCATAACCTTGAGAAGTTGCCTTGGGTTTGAAATTATTGTATCCTTCGAGGATGTCACCGAAAGCATATATGCAAATGGAAGAGAATTAGATGTATTTACATTGAAATTTTCTTAAGTCCCCTCTTATCTCTGCATCCTTTTCACCTCTCATGCTCCACTATATGCTCACTTTATGTGCCCTGCCTATTTCGATGCCCATATGCTTTCAAAATTTAAAATCTATTGGGTTCCAATCTTGAAGTAGAAATCTCTTTTTATTGTATAATGTTTAGTTCATACATTAATGTTATAGAAATAGGAAAGAGTTGTTTCTTTTAGTCTAAAGGAAATGTTTTCATTTTGCTCACATTCCTCGTCTATTTCATGTAGTAATCTTCTTCTAGGTATAACTTCAAAAGAGCCATATAAACTGTTTATTAACATGCACATTATGTGATACACTCTTATTAATATTTATAAACTTTTGGTAAATCACTGATTTATATGAAGTCAAGTGTCAAGGGGCACTATTTGTAAGTTAGATATATGCATTCCTCTTTACCTCCATATTCTATACACCCTTGAACTCTTCGGTCTACCCATCGCCCCTTAGGGATCACCAACATGATAATTCAGTCAGTCAATTTAATCAAAAGGACTATCTGCTCTGTCATTAATTGCATTGCATTTTCAAATTGAAACCATACTCACTCAATCAGACTGTGAGCATGAGTTTTGTAAACTTCAATGTTACTAGATGTTGATCATCCCACTCCTGGTTATCTTACCTTAGGTAATGTTCCTACCAGCACTCCAACTGGAAATGGGCCAGCAGCCATTGCATCGGCCTTGACAGGTATGGTCATTGTGGAATTCTTTGGACAATGCCCGCAGCATTGATTCTTGGAGCCTTGACCCTTGACTCGTAGTCATACCCCCACTTTTCCCAAATCCATTCCCAACCTGCCTAGCTGCTGCCCTATGGTTCTATTTTGTTTCTTTCATTTTACATGCAAGATCTTTTTGATTTGTTAGCCCTACTTTTCTTATTTGTCTCTGTTTTCAAATTCAGTGGTTTGGGATTATATTGTTCTTACTTTATTGCCCTTGCCGTTTAACTTAACATTTCACAATTTCGTCTTTCATGTTTTTCGGCACTGACCATCTGTTATCCCAAATTCTTGAATGGCAATTATATTCATGCAACAATATGAAAGATATTTGGGGAAAAAAGGAAAAGAAAGAAATAAAGAGAAAAGAAAGAAAGAAAGAAAGAATACCCTAACAACTTAGTAATTATTATTTCTGACAAGCTTTATATGTTGGCCTAAACTAACTTGATGAGATTTTTGGTCATCCCAGTTCCTTACTCTGCATTATAAGGATATCAACATAGCGAAGTATTCATGTGTGACCCAACAAGCACAAACTATTTATTCATGGTTAGTGTTAGTGAGGTCCAAACTGGACTATGCGTGCACTGTCTGGGACCCCCATCTTCAAAGGGACATTGACTCAATTGAGAGGAT
>JASKDV010177833.1:0-12851 GCA_032466395.1 Aegires albopunctatus
GTGAGAAGTGGGTTATTTACAATGTTTACTTAACATATTATGTACCTTGTGAAGTACTGGCGGGTGGTGGTACAAAGGCTTATTTCACTGTTTCTATACAGTAACTCAGTAACCACGGCAAAAAGCAGGCGATAAGCGAAATGGCGGAACAACGGGAGGTGGTACTAGAAGTAGGCCCTTCGAGGCGCATACGTTAAGCGATATAGATCATATAGGATGCAAATCGGTGTGCAAGACTCGAACATTCCGCGTATTGTATCTTGCAATACGCCAATGACGTAGATCTTGACCGAGCACTAGCGCAAATTGAGTTGTATCATCTGACTGGATAAAGATCTGTATCTCTGATTGGTCAATGCTCGGTAAAGAAACCAATCAGATTCCTCAACAGGAAGCGATGCATGACGGGCACCATACAACAATAACAAACACATTATTTATTCAAATTTTGAAAATATATGAGATTATTATTTCATAAAATCCTGATATTTTTTTTTAATCACCAACTTGGCCCTCTGATATGTCGAGATAAATTGATATGATAAAATAAATCTAAAACTTACTTAAATGCTGCCGAAGCCAAAAAGTCGATGTGATACATGACCTTGGATTTGTGAGAGGTGAGAGGGAAATCAAATGAAGCCTTGGAGGAGTCAAAGTATTTCCATTGTAAAACGTAACTACCTGCAGCATTTGTGACGTGTGAACCCTGAAAGTCAATCGAAATAAAATGTTTATCATATACATCATCATCGCATTTCAATTTGAATTGACATTGAATGACAAAAGGGGGGATGTGGAGTTGAGGGGAAGGGGGGATGCATTTTTTATCACGTCCATATATCACAGTCTTGTGCAATCCTCAATGATGATAGACTGGCTAGGAATGTCCATTTATTAAATTTGTTTTGATATTTTCAAAATGTGTAAATTCGGTCCAAGGACTAAGTGAGCTGAGGAATTTGACATTCGGCTGAAAGATAAATTTCCACAACTCTGTATGTAAGAGTATTGTCTTAGGTGGCAACAACAACAACAATAACAACAACTACTACTACTTCTACTACTACTACTAAATCAAAAACGATGATGATGATGATGATGAAAACAACAAAAATAATAATAATCATAATAACAGAAATAATAATCATAATAAGAAATAGCACATATCCATGAAGGGAACAATGCTCTATGCACAGGTATAATATGTTGGTTCAATTAAGTCTCTAATATAAAGAATACAAATCCACTTGCCTGCACGCTGTCACCATCCCGACATATATTGGGCGGCTCTACAATACTGATATCTCTCCCAACAACCATCGTCTTCTCCAGGTATTGCACCGACCCGATACTGCCAGAGGCGCCTCCTATGTGATGTTGATGAGTGGGTTGGGGATGGATGGGCTGACGACAACGGAAGACAGTGAAGGTCACATCACCTTTCAAAATGTCAAAGTCCCAGGTGATGACGGTCCCTCTCTCTGGAACATCTATCAGGACCTGCAAGGTAAGATTAAAAACATACTTTTTTACTATTATACTACGTAATATTTATTTTGAAATGTAGAAATTTGCTCCAATATAGTTAATAAAATCTTGACAACATTACCTCTACATAACTCACGAGAATAACTTCATAGCTGCCAACATTTCAGAAACCAAAACTGTACTTTCTGCACTGTCTAACGCTAACACCAATTTTCCCAAGAAAAAAACAAACAAACCCTGTAGCAATGCATAGAAACATCAGCATTGGTAATGTTGAAGTTGCCTTTTCTTCATCATAGCTGTAACAAGCTTAATTAATAGAGGGAGAGTGATTGAAGCAACATTTTCAACCCAAGTTGAAATTAATAAGATTATCACTCATGCTTTTTGGATTGGTCAAATTGTACTTAGTATGATTTTATCCTACTAGTTGGCAGCTAGGTAACCTACTACTAAAGCTGCAATCCTGACGGTATCATTCTGCTGTAGTGTGTGTTAGATTTTTATCGAGGGCCTATTTTCTCCACTTATCTAAAGGGTAAAATTACTCAAAGCATGATCCTAAAGGATATCTTTTTTTGTTTTAGATCTACACATTTTCTTTCATTTCCCTTCAATGTGGATAGTATTATCTCCACCTACTTCATGGGGAAAATCTTTTACAACAGCCGCCGTTTGATAGAGACTGTGTGTATTGGCGGGGTGTTCTTCTGGGGACTTGTCTACCAGCTCTTCCTTGTACAACGATTTTGGAACCAGGGCACCATCAGGGACGTCACACTGTTTGGATAGAATTTCAATGATTATCACAGATAATAAATTTTCCGGGGTTATAAGAATAAAAGAAAATAAGCAAAGGAAGAAGTGTGTAAAGAAATGGAAAACACTGACTGAGTTCTGTGATTAATTGAAACAGTTAAATTCAGACAAGCATTTCTTAAATTGAATGAGCTATAAAAATCACATTCTGGACAAGTTGCCACTTTGTCTGATAATTTACCAAAATTAAAATTTAAAAAAAAACAAAGAAAAAAGAAATTTTATATCAGTCACTCACATAACAATCTCCTCCCAAAAAATCTGGAATGTACTGCTTCTCCATGAATTCCACCAGACCGCCTGGACCCAGATAATCTTTGCCACCATAGATCATGAACTTCTTCCGTGTATTCTCATCGATGAATGGACTGATGAGTGTCCACAGCACAGGAAAGACACGGGGTGCTCTCACTATGAGGAGCCTGCCCATGGTCTCTGGGTAGTTGGCCTCTACTATTTCTATCATGCGAAGCAAAGCACGAATACCAGGTCTCCAAAGGTGGCGCATACTCAGTCCCTCCAGATCTACTATGCTGGTACATGCACTGGAATGAATTATAAATTATCTAATTAAATGTATCCCAAAATACACTTTACTTCACAATTACATATGAAATAATCAATTAACAAAACTCTATTTATAAACTGATGTTGGATAAAGGAGAGTGATATGAAAATGGCATATCACAAAAGACAGCTAACATTACAGCTAACAGAATCATACAATAAAATCCCATAACGAGCCAGAAATGTCTTACAGACTGATTGAAAGTAAACCTTAAGTGCCACTTTGTAGGTTCAAAATAGACAAACAATAGGAAAGTAAGTTTAGGTTTTCAGTGATTACACCTCTTCCCTCTTTTCCTTCCTTAAATTTACACTTACCGATCAAAGCCTTAAAAAAATGAAGTAAAAAATAACTAACAACAACAACAACAACAAAAGAAGAAAGGAGAAAAAAAAAGAAGAAGAAAAAACTAATAACTGTTACAACTAAGTAAAACCAGTAATTAAGATTAAGGTAAGAAATGATGTGCAGACTTGGACAGCATAGAAGACTATCTCTAAGCTAGAGAAACTATTATGTGATACTTGGAACTTACCTAACAGGATAACCTCTCCTCTTAGTGGCTTGCTCAGCTCTCTTGAGACCCTCTTCATTCACAGCTAACACCTTCAGAAACCAAAAGAATACATAAAAATAAAATCTTCAGGACATTAACAATCTTTGAAATATTCCATATTAAGTAATTTTCTAATCACTAGACTTTTTTAAATCAAGAGATGGCAAGATCACAACTCTATTGGAATTTGTTATGAATGTGTACATGCCGACTTATTCAATCAAATATACCAATATCAAATTTAAATGGTATCACTGAATGCTTGCAATAGATTCATGCACTCTCTTTTTAATTGATCATTCATACTGTAACTTTTAAAAATTCTCAATTAATCAGCTTATCGTACAATATTTTCAAGCCAGTCGAGTTACTTCGGTGAACAATGGGTAAAATGATAAGATATGCAGTTGCCTATCTTTATTTCTTTTCTTCTTTTAAATACTTAACTAATTTTAAAATATCATTATTTTCAATAACAATTTCATTACATTTACAATTCCTATATATCGTCAGTGTCGCAGGCATTACGCGTCAGTCCAAAATCTGAGAATTGGACTTATGTGCAATGCTTGCGATTTTAGGTGCTATAAATTAATTGCTATCATCATTATCTATAAAATTAATTTAAATCATAAGTCCTCCATACATGTCTGAGTATTGCATCTTCCCCAACAGATCTCATCAAGCCTTTCATGTCCATCTGTCCTAATTTGAGGATGTATAATGGACGGCCCTCTGAAAATAGAAGAAATAAACATTGGCCAATTCTCATTTTCAGTGAAGTGCAATTTCATTTCCACATGATTATTGTTTCTTCAATCCTACAATTGTATAATTCTGTTCAAGATTATTATCAAAAGGTGGGGTTAAAATATCCCGACGAGTTAGGACATGTGGGTTAAGCGCTTCAATGGCAAATTTAGCATACTCAAATTTCATTAGTAAGAAAAAGTGCATTTTCCACTAGAATAAAAAACAAATAATATACTATATTCTTTTAGGCCCGGTAGCTCAAGTTGGAAGAGCATTGAGCAGCCAACCAATGAGCCCCAGGTTCAATCCTGCATTCTTAAATGGTCTATTTTTAATGGCTTCCTTCTATACCCCGCAGTGAATGGATGACTAAATCTCTCTCGGATCTGGCAAACTTAAAGCTATCAGGATGTGGCAAGCAATGAAAAACTGCCACACCAAAGTATAATATGCCTTAAAAATTGGGACTCTGCTCCCGATTACCCAACGCTCAGCACTGCAATGAGTATGGAAAACTTCACTTACCCTACTTTCACATTCATTGTATATAACCAATCACTCTATATTTCTCATATTAGAATAACAAGTTTTCCCAATTCTAATTTTAGAAAGGAAAAAGAGGAGGAAAGGGAGTGATTGGTTGTACAGACAGTATGAAACTGCCATCTCACCTTTATCAGAATAGTGCCAACCACCAGGATAATACTTTTCTATAATGTCTGGAGGTTTGTATCCATCAAGAATGCGATCTATGTCATGAAGTTTTCGCCAAGCCAGTGAATGAACAAGCATCTCTCTCGCCTTCTCAACATTAAATTCTCTTGCTCTCAAAAATCTTAAAATGTGTGCATCTTTGGGGATCTGGAAAAATTAAGACAACAAAAGAAAAGGATGGGGTGGTGGAAAAAGTTTAAAATGAGCAAAACTTGTCTTCTTATCCCGTTTTCTTAAGTGAATGAATAAGCCATATTTTGTATCAAAATGATCATTGTGGGAAACCTATTTCAGTGTAGAACAGGGTGCTTATTCAGTTAACGTTATGGCTGTCCTCACCTTTCCTTTGTGTGTTTTCTGCAACCATCTTCGAAGCTGCACTAACTGACTCTCTTCAACCATGGTCAGGTGGCCCAAGAAACGGGCAATGTAATCATCGTCGATCTTACCAACATCTGCACTTTTGCCATATGAAGTATATGAAGTTCCCTCTAGAATTTCATCATTATTTTTATAAAGAAAAAAAAAGTGAGATAACATTATGCTATTTCTAAAAGCATTGAATTTATGATATTACAATTTCAAATAGCAATGAATGAACAAAATAAGGATTTTTAAAAATAAAAATTAAATATTGTGGTAGTTGTTATATACCACAATTGCACTTTTATGCAAAACTGAATGAATTATAAATTAATAATATTATTTAAACAAGGGAAATCTGTCCAATGAATAAACATAGATCTTTTGGAAATGGCATAATGCATTGTTAACAAAAGACCAAAGATATGATTTTTTATTTTCAAAGGCTAATAAATTTGATAACAATGAGCTTCCATACCAATATATGGCTCAAAGCATTTGGATGATTCCTAGGATATTAGATGTTTGTAATGTAATCTTTCGTAAAGTAATAAATAAAATTCCTGAAGACTATCTTAATCAGTTATAATTCTCTAAATATATTATATATTTCATCAACATACGAAATTCAGGAAAATTACACATTGCATCCACAGCTTGTCACATCATGTGCAGAACATGACTTGAGTCATAAAAAAAATTAGATAATTTAATGACACTTTTCATATCAATAAAATACTTTATGTACAGAAATGGAGAACGATCATTATCACAAACCTTCTGATGGAATCAGGGTCAATGATAACCTTTGTATAGAAGCAGCTGTTGCTCCCAAACCCAGGCTGCGCTGGCTAGACACACTTTCAGACCGACTCCGTAATCCACTGTCTTGGCTGGGACTTTCCTCTTTCTCCTCTGTTTCCTTTTCCTCTGGCCCAACCCATGGTGGAATATAGGTAATGCCTTCCTCCAAGAGTTCGTTAATATAATACTCGATGACCTCTTTTCCCTGAGTGAAACAATCATAAAAAAGATAACCAAGACTGATTGATGAGCAGACAAGGGTTAATATTGTCCTAGTTAACTCACTTGAGACTGAGCCCATTCTGACATAACAACCGTTCAAGAATGAGGATTTTGGACCATTTTTAATATAATGATAGATAGCGGAAATTTTGAATCACAAAAAAGTTATATCCAATGGCTTACATCCAAATTTTCATAAACATATAAACCGTTAGATGCTCAAAGCTACCTAACTACAAATTAAATTAACAACAGTCTCATTCTCACCTTTTTAATATTTTGTGTGTACTGTTTCATAGCTATCTTTTCCACTGTACTTTCAAAGCCAAAAAAATGTTTAATGTCCAGACTAGCTTCTTGTTCAAAGCATGTCCAATTGGGATTCTCAGGGTGGACCTTAGTCGAAGAGGAAAAAAATTAATATTAAATAAGCTGAATTGATAAAAAGGGAATTCTAAATTAACCAAATAAATTTGATTGAACAAAATAGGAAATACCTTTATGCTCTTTAACGTGTTTCAATTACTGGGCTACCAAATAAATCTAGACCTGCCTACTGTAAGAAAATGACTTTCTACCCCCAATAGAACCTTCAAAAATGCCTGTCCACCCATCTACCTGAACCATGACGCAAGACAAAAATACAATTTTAACCCCAAATCCAGGAGAGCCCTGGTCAAATAAGAAACTTATTTAAAAATATTTCAGGAATGGGGGCTGAGTAAAAAGAAAGGACTCACTGAATAATGACAGTACTCTTTGATGCCAAGTCTTGATGCAAAACTCTCATTATGGGCCTCAATATCAAGTTTTCTTTTTCGTTTATTCAAGTGATTCTTTTGAATAAATACAACATACTCCACTCCAGCAATCTAGAAACAAAATAATAATATCAATAATAACATGACACCATATATACATTTTCATAGCTATTGACAACTAAATATTTCAAATGCAATAAACATAAAGAAAAAAAATCATGGAAAACAATAGCAACAATTCCACAGTCTGTTTGTTTTTGATTTTTATAAATGGTGTGACAACATTCTTATATTTCCTTAAAACATATTGTTGATATATTATACATATAATAAAGATTGAACAGGAAATTCACCTTTCTGAGAAGATATGGAGCATCAACATTTAATCTACATCTCCTCTCAACAATATGTTCAGAGCCATCTTTTGATACAATCTCCTCTGTGATATCACATCCTAGAAACACTGGTATCATCTTGCAAGTAGGAAATCGCTTTTCGTATGCCTAAAATGTAAAGAAAGAACAATGTATTCACTTCATATATATGCAAATTATGGCACACCTTAATTTTGAGGTCCCTGGCTGTCCCAATAGATTAGCATTGAGCAGTATGAGTGTTGTTACTCGCAATTTTGGAGTGAGTTGAGCTAGCCCGAACCTTATCATGTTTCATAGGGGTTAAGGACATGACTAGGTCTAGGAACATTCTGCCGTGCAAAGGCAAAAGATACACATCTCCAAATTCTGAGAAAAATGCAAATTACAGTGCAAGCCGGCATTTGGAATGCTGATTAATTGGAACAATGAATGAATGGCTAGTAAAAGCTTCATTGAAATTGATCAAAATTGCCCAACTGGCCTAATGAACAGACGCTTACATTGTATTGTAAGCTAAGTAAAATAGACAGGCAAGTTTATCGCTTAAGCTCTGCCCACTTACATACCTAAAGGTAACCTCTCCCCCTCTCCGATCTAATACACATCGGGTGATAAAATGTAGGATGGAGCATTACTTTATATATAGGATTTTAAATCGTAGATGCGCTGAATGCCACCGTTCATCAAAATGAGATGCGTAGGCTTAGGCAAGATGGGCCATTGATCGCCAGTACTAGATTTATCCACACATTAAGCAGTCAGTGTCATCATGTTTACCATTGTCTTAAGAATAATATTTGATTCTCATGAGATGCCATCTGATCACGCTCTTTAAAACATACAAAGGGTAAAATGATGCGATTGCCAATACCACACGCACATTTCATAAACATACTGGTATCAAATACACTACTCAAGTACATGTAGGACTAACCAATCATGTTGCTCACACCGGAGCGGCTAGAAAATTGGAACAATTTGCCTGAAATGGTGCTCTTCCAATTTGCGCATGTCAAAAGTAATGAACGCTTTGCTTAAAAATATTTAAAATACCAATTCTAATGGAGATATGCCACCCTGCTTTAGCCACATGATAAAAATGGGAATGATGAGCCTAATAAAAGGTAAAGTTGCCAAAAATCAATTTTTGGAGATACGTCACTTTGCCTTTGAACGGCATAATTGTCTAGGATAGATTTACACGCAAAGAGGCTGTTTAAATTCTAGTCAGATCTTGCTTTTGGTATTATTGATTAAAAAAATATTTGCTAGAGGCCAGAAAAATAAATAAAAATCTATGCTAGTTCAACTCATCCAAAAAATGTGCGTATCAAACATCTTTGATACACTTATTCAATGCCGATCACACCATGGCAGCCCAAATTTTAGTCACAATAATCTATAAAATCCTGTTTGTAACATTTTTTTTTCGGTTGAAAGTACCATTTTCTAACGATTAATCACATGATTTCTTAAAAATTTTCCTCATATAGATTAGCACTTCTTGGACTGCTCCCTATTAAAAAAAGATCTAATTATTATTTAATTATCCTGAATTCATTTCAAAAGTTTATTTATATTTACAATTATTGAATGTAAATCAAATCTCTTTTATTTTTCCTTTTGAGTCAGGCCCACATTCAGTAAGCTTTTGCTTGCTTCAATTGCTACTTTCTACAGAACAGGCCGCCCTGCTTCAAAAAGTGTGGAAATAATACAAAAGGGAAAAGCAAAAGTAGCATCCATCCCCAATCTCAGCTTGTCTCTAGAGTTTTTGTTTTTTCTTTTCACTTGCTTTCAGGAAAGCAAAAGCTAATGGAATACGGGTCAGATGTACACTTACCATTGGTCTTAAATTAACTTATATATTTCATCAAAGATATAAAGAATCTGGAAGTGTTAATTGCGATTGATTGGAATAGGAGCTCTTCTACTGAAGAAAGAAGCCTAGGCGTAAAAGCTTTCTCAACCTCGAACTTCCTCATTTAGTCACAAATCAAAATGAGAGAGAAGATCTAAGAATCAAGATCCAAAACAATATTGAGACCCAAATAGACTCTCTAACCAAATACAAAGAAGATCTAACAGAAGTACAGAAGAAAATGACCATGGACGTTTTGGAGATAAAAAATGTAATCACAATCACCCGATTGACCAAGACTAGATCAAGAAACCAGACTGCTTCAAAATCCAAAACATTAAGATTAGAAAGTAAATTAATAAAATTTGCTCTAATTTATTGAAAGGTAGCTAGCGCCAGTGGTTATATTTCGACAATCCATCTGCGCCAAGCCTTTATCTATCTAGGTTGAGTAATAATATGAAGAAAAAAAAAACAACACACAAAAATCTTTCTCTCCCTCTGACACATACAAACTCACACTAGACAGACTATTCTATGGAAACACACATAAAACTTTACTTTAACTGGAAGTAGCCAACTAGCCTTTACTTCACCTATGTCATGCATATTATTTTCAAATCATCTTTAAAAGTTATTTTCCCATGTGAGGATAGTATTTGAGCAAAATGAAGAGAAAAAATATTGATTTAAAACATTGCTTTTTTTTTGTGACTGATTATTGTATCAGTCATTGATTCGCTCAGTCAATTGACAAAAGCCTGGATTGAGGCAACATTATTGAGTGGTTATTCAGACCCGGTCCCCATAAACACCCACACTATTCGGACACCTGAACTTAATTGCGCATGCCCAGAACCTTTTTATAACTTTCTTCCGGTTATCCTTACACTCGGTCCATTTCAAAATAAACAAGATGGAGAAAGGACGTTGTTTTTCGTCGTTCGAAGAGTGAAGAGGTCATCGGAGGAAATGAAGGATACGACCTTATCGCACCTAAAATATGAAAATATTGTCTATGTGTGCAAGCAAAGAAGTCTCTCCTGTTTTTCTTTTAAAAAATGTACACAACGGTAAACTCAGCACCTGACACTCACGTGACCATAATAAGTAATTGGTTCAAACATCAAACCGATCACACGTCTTATGACATTATTTTTAGTATTTTCTGCTTAGTGTGTCTTGATCAAATTATAATACACATAATCAAATTTGTAAAATTAACATAAATCTAGATCTAGATTTACATTACTCCATAACTGCCAGATCTAGATCTCTAGCTATTTTTGTCTCTTCTTACTTACCATCACACAAATGCAAACACACCACTAGATCTATGTTATTTTAAAAATGTGATTGTTATGTATAAATTTGATTAAGACACACTAAGCAGTAAATACTTTAAAAATGTCATTAAAGTGTGATCGGTTTGACGTTTATTTATTATTATGGTCACGCAAGGTTCGGGTGCTGAGTTGGCAGGCTTGTAAAAATGTTCTCTCAGTCTCAGCTTCTCCCTCTCACTACACACCTTAAACGATTTCAGATAGAGCTAGATCTTAGATCTAAATATTATATATTATATTATCTAGATTCTAGATTGAGATTAGTCCAGAAGCCGGCAACCGACCATTTCAAAAGGAAATCTATATCTAGCTAGATGTCAGTTGATGAACATGCTTTTGAGGAGGGCTGCTCTTATTGGCCCACATGGGCAAATAAGTTGGGGCTTATTGGCCCACATGCATAAGAATGCTCTTTACTTTTCTTTTTTTTTAATTGAAAACTATGATGACTTCATTAATGCGTATCAATGAAAATACAATGTGAATCATGGAGCCGGAGCCTGCTGAAAATATGGCTGGCTCCACATCACTGACACATACAGCAGTAGGATGCACTGGACAGTTAAGCTAGTTGCGCGCGCACACGCACACAAGGGCAAATAAGTTGGGGCTTATTGGCCCACATGCATAAGAATGCATGTGGGCCAATAAGCACTCCGAAAAAAAATTATAACAACTTACACGTAATGTTATTGATTTTAATTAATTTACTAATAAAACATTCCTTTCAGTAAACCTTCCAATGAGACGTTACTAGAATATCAGAAGAAGGTTGATCTCTTGAAAGGATTGGCAGAGGCTGAAAAAAAGGTTGGTTTTTTTTATTCAATGCTTTTTTATGCTGATGTTAATATTCTTAAAACTTAAACTTATTAACATTATTATATTCTATATTTCATGAAGAAATGAATGTGATATTTTACTGAGCTCCTTTTAACCTGTGCAATCTCTTTAATTAATTCAATTGATCATTTTTAAAATAATTTTGTTAATTTATCATTTTATTTTTTCTCAAAAGCCGTCAGTGTCTGAGCGTGCCCTCATCACAGATCGTCTTAGACCTGTCAGTTCTGAACTCAGCAGTGCTTCTGCCAAACAGTTGCAAGTGAAAGCCAGGGCAAGAACTGATGCAGAAATGAGAACAGAGCTGTTACGATCTCCTAAAAGCAATGTACAGGAGGGTAATTTGATTTGAAATTATTTTCTTTATAAAAGATACTTGAATATTGTATTATAATAATAATGATTATCTTTTTTGTCTTTTCAATTCAGAGCAATTTCCACAAAATCTATTCACGACATTGTGCTAGGACAGAGTAATTGTGTATATCAAAATTCATTTAATTTGAAAATTATAACAAATTAAAATACTGTTGTAATATTATACAGTCTGCCCTCCCTAATCCGGACCTCTGTAATCCGAATACCTCCGGGAACAAATTGTTACTTTTATCTCTCTAATTCGAACATTATCTCCACATCAACAGCAACCGACGAAGTTACATACATGTATCTTAATTGATGTCTGGTTTTCATTTGTCTGGTCATTTCTAAACACAAACGTACTGTATTGCCCCAGGCTTATCAAGAATCAAGACGGGAACCAGACGAACTGTTCTCACATCTACGCATAGGTAATAACTGATCCCCGACAGGCCTATTATCTTCATATCTTCTCGAGCTATGACATTCACTAGACTTGTGGCGGATGATTGTGTAAACCTGTGAAAGACCTGTGTTCGTTTTGACCAATCATATTGTCTGTTTGATATAGGCGGGTACGATTACAATTGCTTTTTTTAATTGATCTAAAGCTTGGATATTTAGTTGTGGCTCTCAGATCTTCTCAACACTAACTAGACACTATGGTAAACTTTGTGTCCAAGTCTAAGTTTAACGTGTCGTCGCAAAAGCGAAGAAGAATAGAGATACCCCTTCAGGTTAAGCGTGAGTTGGTGAGAAAAAAAAGCCAATTACCCAAAGATCACAATGGAGGAGCTACAGCATTTTTTAAAAGTGAAGTTTGCCCTTGAAATGGGTAGATCAACAATCAGTGGTATAATGACAGCTAAGAAAGACTTTGAGTACAGCAATGGTAATGTTTGCTTTGTTGGCTTCTTCTCTCTCTCTCACTTTCTTTCTCTCTCTCTCTCTCTCTCTATCACTCTCTCTCTCGCTCTCTCTCTCTCTCTCTCCCTCCTCCCCCCCTCTCTCTC